>CAUYPK010024779.1:0-42356 GCA_963574355.1 Loris lydekkerianus
AGATATGGCTTGCTCCAGTGCTCCATGGAGTCAGAAGGACCCACCCAGCAAATAGACCAGTCTGGGAAGGTTGATGCCTCCTTCCCCACCTTGCACCTCTGTCACACCCAGTCATTGATAGTCTCACAGGGCTGTGACCCAGTTGCCTGTAGTGAACAGATACTCCAGGGGTTTGCACCTGCCTGAATCACAAGGAAACCTATTTCTGCTCAGCCAGGCCACTGTGCTCTGCCTCTATCTAGCAGGGGGAGGTGAGGCCTGACAACCTCGGGCACTTGATGGAGGCTGGGGGGTGTTCACTCAGTTCCAGCCCCGCCCTTGATTGATGTTACTGACAGAACAGAACAGAACAGAACAACTTTGCAGGAATTTGTTTCTGTCCCTGATAAATTCCCCTGGAGAAGAGAAGCTGTTTTGAGTTCCCAGAGCCTGCGCCTCAGGCCCTGTCTTTGTTCCTGCAACTTTGTATTCAGTTATCTGTCAGTTCTAGCTTTCTGTCTTCCTTTGTCTATAGGCTGATGATCTTCTGAGGGCCAGGTGCATCTAAGGCTCAGTAAAGCGGTCCTCTGGGTCAGCCCTGCCCTGGAAAATTCCTGGCTCTGTGATCTATCCAGGCTGGTACTGCCTCAGGCAAATCCTTCACTCATGGGGACTGCATTTCTGTCCCAGATCTGTTCCATAAGGGTTGCCACCTTAGTAGATGCCCAGCCTCCTCTGGTTGCCCAGGGAGACAGGGGGGTGGCTTCAGAATATCCGGGAGTGAGCCATATTGTTGCCTAAAGATGACTGATGCTCTGCACCTCGGGGCACCGCTCCAGTGTGGTTCCCTCTCAGCCGACCGTCGTCTCCTCACTCACGTGCCCCAGAGTCAGCACTGACCAGCTGCAGTTTAGGCCCTGTCCACACTCCTCGAGAAATCACCCAAGAATCTGGATTCCTGGGGGAAAGGCCTCCAGACCTCTGAGTGAGAGTGGAGGGGAGTGTTGGGAGCTCAGAGTTGCAGGTAGAGAATATATACAGTTTTATACAGTTTTATGCCTGTCAGGAGAACACCATGGCACCCTCGTAGGGGAGGTAGGTCCAGTTTCTAAAGGGTCTCTCCCATGGAGTGTAGTGGGAGGACCTTTGAACTCTGCCTGTCTGCTTGGTGATTAATTTTGTACCTTTTGTTTATATCCTTGGGGTTGCAGCTTGCCTCTGCAGGGTTGATGTGCGTTCCTCAACCTTCTCTCTTGGTGCAGCTCTAATCCACCAGGTTACTTGCTAAATTTCTGTCCTTTAACTCTTCTTCTCGATTGGAGCCTCTGTGGAAAGCTGGCTTTAGTCAGGCATCTTGTCTCCCTCAAACTCATATTGCTCAAGGGTTAACTGTCTTTTGGTGCCTGGAAATAATAATAGGACTCCAGTCACAGTAAGTAGATAGGGGCTTATGGAGGTCAGGTGATGGATGTAGTTTTAGTTCCTGTCAGTCTCACAGTGGCATCAGCAGGTCCAGAACACATCCTAAAATGCATATTGGAATTGACACACTTAGTGGCTGGTGGAGTCCCCACTTTGGCTCCCTGACCTGTGGAGGGAGGGCTACTTTGGTGGGAAATGACACATAGAGGCCATCAGAGCTGCCTCCACCTAGGAAAATAGTAAATCAAAAGCAGTTTTGCATTCCTGGAGGGATTTCAAAGATCAGTGCCACCATCAAGAACGTGAAAGATGTAGGGTGGTATCTCCCACCACATCCCCCTTGAAGCCTCTTATTTGGCCAGTGCAGAAGACAGATGACAGATCGTGGAGAATGACAATTGATTGCTGTCACCTTAATCAGGCAGTAACATCAGTTGCAACTGCTGTGCCAGCTGTGGTGTCCTTGCTGGAGCACATCAAGACATCCCTCAGTGCCATGATGTCCTCACCTGTCCATGAGATTCACTAGAAGCAGCTTGGTTTCGGTTGTGACCATGTGACCAATTACAGAAATAATATGGTGATTCTCATGAGAGAGCTCCTTATTTTGCCTTCAATATATTTGCGTGTATATATACACATATTAGGTGAATATCTTTGCTTTCTTTCCTTTTTTATACCATAATCTTATGACAAAGGATGTGTTGACTTTGTATAAGTATAAATATTGTTAATTTTACATCACCCTATTTAAGTTATGGGCTATCAGGAGAAGAGTAAACATCACTCACAGACCTTCCCACCTCCCCAGGGAAGGGATCATTGCATTTTTAGTTGTACACAGGATAGATATATCATGTTAGGTGGAATTATGACCTAGTTATTGTTTTTATTTGCAAATTGAATACAGTTTAAGGAGATGCTTATGGATGCCAAGTTGACAGGGAGTGACTTTTAGGAGTTAATTTTATTAACTTGACTGTCAACTTAACTGGACTAAGGGATGCTTCTACAGCTGGTAAGATACAATTTCTAGATGTTTCTGCATTTAAATCAATGGACTGAGTAAAGAAGATCCACCCTTGTCAATGCGGGTGAGCATTATGTAATGATTAAGGGCCTACATAAAATAAAAAGGTGGAGAAAGGTGAATTTCTCTCTTTCTTTCAAGAATCCAGGACCTCCATCTTCTTTTCTCAGATATTAGAGTCCCTGGCTTTCAGAATTTTCCCTTCCCACCCCACCCTCATTGTCAGGTCTTTGGCCTCAGACTGGAAATGATGTCATCATCTACCACAGTGTCAAGACTTTGGATTCAGACTGGAAATGACATCATCAGCTACTGTAGTGTCAGGCCTTTGGATTCAGACTGAATTCCGCCTCCAGCTTTCCTGGTTCATTGGCCTGAAGATGGCATGGCATGGCACTTTCCTGGCCTCCACAGTCTCATAAGCCAAATCTCATAATACATCTGCTCATATATATCTCTGTATATGCTATTGATTCTGTTTTTCTGGGGAATCCTGCCTAATACACTAAGGCCCTTGGGCTTAAAATATACTTTAGAACTTTAAAATGTTCTAGTAAATTAGTGTATTTAGTCATTTTAAGAGCCTTTAATGCCAGCTTAGGCAAGATTCTGTCCAAGCTTCATCTGTTAGCAATTTGTATTCATTATGACTCCCCATAGTCCACTTGAGGTACCTGCTAAATTAAATAGAAAAGCACCTAGATAAACTCATGTGATTATCAGTCTAATACTGCTAAATCACAACCCATGGGATAATTTAAGAGGAAATTACATTTACATCTCCAATCAATGGATGGCTGTTACGACTTATTTTGCAATCAGCAATTCTTTTGCTTTTGCTTATCTCCACCCTTCAATGGATATTTTTAGACTGAAGTAGAAAGGATTATTTGCTGCAATCTTGCCCTTAATACTGCTTTTATGCATGCTTCTATACACATAATTGGTGCTGTGTGAATTAGAGGATAATAAGGCTGTTAATAAGAAGTAATTTCTCTACAGTTCCATATAGGCAATGTTCTGAGTCTTAAGGAATTTATAGAACTTAAAGCAATTGCCTTTGAGGAATGTTTTCCCTCTAACTGTTTACTTCATAGAATAACTGAAATCAACCTTCATTGCCTTTTAGGTCTCTTAAATTTGGGAACTGGCTGCCTTATATCTTATTTTTCCTAAGATTGCTTCTAATCTAGAAAATCTAAACAAAATAGCATGACGATAAATGCTACGAAGATCAGATGAAAGTGAAATCCTTCCACAATAACTCATTCTTTAGAACTAATAGATCAGAATAAATCTCAGCAGAACCATTGAGTTTAACTGTCTGTTTCAATGATGACTACAAGTTTGATGATATTTTCACTGAGTTTTCTTCTAAGAGAAGGAACTATAAATGTACTAATGGAGACTGAGGGAGATGTTTCATTTGATTTAATATTTCTGAGATGATATCCCTATATTTTAAAATACCTGATATTCTTGCTACTAGTATTCATTATCCATTTTTAAATTACATATCCATTTTGAAACATAATCTTTTTAAGTCAGAGCTATTATGTTTCACCCTATCACAGAGGCAGCTAAAATCTACTCTTTCTAGCTTACTCTGTGCTTCAGAGCTCTGTTCTTTACAATTTCTTAATGTTGAATTATGCCAGAACGTGCTGCTTGGGGCTCTTTTCTATCTATACTCACTCCTCCAGTGATCTCATTTAGGTATCAAATGCTGTCTATGTGCTGATAGCACCCAAATTTATATCTTCAGTTCACATCTCACTCTGAAATTCCAAATGCTTATATCCAAATTCCTAGTCAACTGCTCCACTTGTATTTCTAATAAACATCTAACACTCACCATGTCTAAAATTAAGTTCCTGATCAGGTGTGGTAACTCACACCTATAATCCTTGCATTCTGGGAAGCCAAGGCTGGAGGATTCCTTGAGCTCAGGAGTTAAAGACCAGACTGAGCAAAAGAGAGACCTTATCTCTACTAAAAATAGAAAAAACTAGCCGGGTGTTGTGATGGGCACCTGTAGTCCCAGGCACTCAGGAGGCTGAGAGAAGAGGATCACTTGAGTCTAGGAATTTGAGGTTGCAGTGAGCTATAATATGATGCCATGGCACTCCACCAAGGGAGACAAAGTGAGAGTCTATCTCAAAATATAAAAAAATACAATTTATTGAGGACTACAAATATTTTTCTTACAAGTTGAAGCTATATGCCTTCCAGAAATCAAAAGCAACAGCAGGTATGTACTTTGATATTTTGGAGGTGCCACACTGCTTGAACTCACAATGGGTAAAACATGGTCAGACGTATGGGAGAGAGAGAAATAGGGGAGGGTCAAATTCAAAGGCCCAGTAGGTATCCACAAACTCTCACACACACGGAAAGAAAGAAAGAAAGAAAGAAAGAAAGAAAGAAAGAAAGAAAGAAAGAAAGAAAGAAAGAAAGAAAGAAAGAAAATTGCTGCAATAGCTACTCTGCCCACACACCTTCTTATCAGTTGATATCAGCCTTGTTCTTCTAATTGCTCAGCGTGGACTCCTCTGTTTCTCACCCTTGACATCCAACCTAACAGCTAATTGAGTTGGTTCTATCATCAAAATAGATCCAGACATTGGTATGAACTCATGCTTATTTTACTATGCATATAGACAGGTGTTTACATAAACAAATATAGTTGTATATATGCATAGAGTGGTAGATGGAAGATTACCCCCTTCCCAAATATATTCATATCCTAATCTTTGGCATCAGTGAATATGTTACTTTGCATGGCAATGAGACTTTGCAGATGTGATCAAATTAAGAGCCCTGAAGATGGGGGGGCCCCTGTGGCAGTGGGAGAAGTGGATGGATAACGGGAATTATCTTGGTAGTTCCAATGTAATGACACTGGTCCTTAAAAAAGTCAGAGAAGGAGGTGTGACAACAAAAACAGAGTGTCAGAGTGATGCAATGTTGACTTGAAGATGTTATGATGCTGGTTTTAAAGATGGAAGAAAGTACCATGAGCCAAGAAATGCAGCCTCTAAAAGATGGAAAAGGCAAAAAACAAACAAACAAAAAAACAGATTTTCTCCTGGAACCTCCAGAAGTAACACAATACTGCCAACATCTTCATTTTAGCTTGCTTAAATCCATCTCAGACTTTTGACCTCCAAAACTATAATATCACAAATTGGTACTGTTTTAAGCCTGTAAGTTTGTGGTAACTTGCTAGGAGCATTGAAAACCAAAATGCTTGGTTTAGTAACATGCATTCATTTTTAGCTCTGTCTGCTGAGACAGCCTAGAGGTAGTGACATTCCACTAGCAAAGAGTCTATCTAGTGCCCAGATCTTGGCTTCTAAACATCATTCTCTCCAATGTACCCAGCCCTGATTCTAGGGCTGGTGCAGGGAAAATGCCAGAGGAACCTGGCATATTTTGCAAGACTAGAAAGTAAGGAAGTCCTCAGAAAAATGGAGGTACATCAAAAGGACACAGGAGCTAAACAATTTCCAATGGCCAAAATTGAAGCAATTTAAACAACAAAATTATAATAGTGTTAGATTATAACCCAAAGGGGGGGAGGGAATCCTAATAAGTTATCACTAATACAAATAAATGATAAAATATAATAAATACATTGAGTAGAAGGGACAAATCCTCCTTACCAAAGAATTCAAATTAAATAATGTTGAAGGATTGATGGAATCACAAATTCATCATAAGAACACCCCAATGATAATTTCTGCAGGCAAGATTCACAAATTTGAACAAAACTTAAAGAGAAATAGGATATGTGCATAACTTTCAAGCATCTCCCCCAATCTATTTGTTAATTGCTATAGTAGATTTTAAAATATGTTCACAAATCTGTTGATATTCCTCCCTTTAGGAGTTCAAGATTAATTCCTAAACCCTGGAATGTAGGCTGGACTTACTTGCTTCTAAAGAAGAGTATATAAAGAGGAAAATAATAATTTTACAACAGAAAAACATTGAGAAAAATCATCTTAACCAAGTGATCACAGCCTTACCAGTAATAAGACATTCATATCATGGACCCCAGACATAATATGGTGGACAAGTTCATCATCTCTGTAGTATTTATCCTCAAAATCTATAAAAAATTTTAAGAGATAAGATCTCACTCTTTTGCCCAGGCTGAAGGGTAGTGGTGGCAAGTCATAGCTCACTGCAGCCTCAATCACCTGGCCTCAAGTAAACCTCCCACTTCTACCTCCCAAAGTACTGGGGTTACAGGTGTGAACAATCACGCCCAGCCAAAATCTATAACTTAAGAACAATTATGAAAAAGTATCAGACAGGGCAGTGCCTGTGGCTCAGTGAGTAGGGCGCTGACCCCATATACCAAGGGTGGCAGGTTTAAACCTGGCCCTGGCCAAACTGCAACAAAAAATAGCCAGGCGTTGTGGTGGGCGCCTGTAGTCCCAGCTACTTGGGAGGCTGAGGCAAGAGAATCGCTTGAGCCCAAGAGTTTGAGGTTGCTGTGAGTTATGATGCCATGGAACACTACCAAGGCCAACAAAGTGAGACTCTGTCTCAAAAATAAATAAATAAATAAATAAATAAATAAATAAATAAATAAATTTAAATCAGACAGGTGATAGTTAAAGAAAAATAATAAAATAGAGCCTATATCTAAATTTTCTTTAATTTTACATAGTTTTTAAGAGTGCAAAGCAAATAATGTTCATTAAGCTATAAAGTAGATGCCCATTTTTCAATACATCTATTTTTTGAGGAAAAAAGGGGGGAATACATATATACCAACCAGAAAGTCATTATCTTCTTTTGGGAGGTAAAAGAAGGAGAAAGAGAAAGAAGGAGAAGAAGAGAAAAGAAAAAAAATGAACAAACAAAAAAAAAAAAACAAAAAGAAAAGAAAAAAGTTAGAAATGTCATTTTCTTTTCTAAACCTTCATCAGATGAAAGAAAATCAGTAAGATTTGCTTTATTTACATTAACTTTTTATCCAAAAGTCCAAGAGTCCTACATACTGGTGATCTTAGATCAAAAAAGTGTATCTTATGTTCATTTCTTTGCCTCTTTTGCTTTGATTTCTTTTCAAGTGGCTGCTGTCTTGCTGTTTTGCCTTTGCTCTTCCATATATTTAACTGAATGCTCAGTGAAATCAGATGAGAGAATAAAATCAAGTCATTGTAAAAAAAAGATCTCTAAGCCTAAATAAGTCTTTAAACCTTGTCATAGACCCTACTTTGGTTTTCTAAAGTATGACTCAAAGCCAAAAATTTTACCATACTAAACATTTTTATTTTCTTTCATCTACTCTGAGGTTTACGTTTATCTAGACAGGGGTGGCGAACAAGTTCGACTACGCGCTCGGAGATCGCTCCTCAGAAGTCCCTCCTCAGAAGCAGCATAACAAAATCCAAACTTGGCAAAGAGCCACAGTATACAAAATAATGATAAGAGGCAAAGAGCCGAAAATCATTTTGGCCGGGAGCCACATGCGGCTCTAGCCGCGTGTTCGCCACCCCTGAACCATGTAATTTTAACAGCCATCAGAATTGAATTCTGTCACTACAGATTTTCTTCAGAATAGATTTTAAATAATTTATTTAGTGTTATTGACTATAATATAAGCTGAAGGTTACAGACAGACATGTTCTATCAGACAATATTCTTTTAAGTAGAAAGAAACTATTTGTTCACACAGTTATCACTATTCCTATTTCTTACTGAGTTTATATCTCTCACCTATGCCACCTTTGTGGTCCCAAAGCCATGACCCGAGTTTACAACTGCTGAGTTATCAGTGAATATACCAACTTGGGATTCACTACAATTAAATTAGAATGAGATTCAGAAAGAACAAAAACAATTTTCTAATTTTTAATTTGAAAAGAAATTCATAGATTTCAAGACAAAGACTATTTTTATTGATACATGACCAAGCTGAGATAATATTTTAGGAAAAGTTAGGGAGATGACTTGCAGACAGTCTGCATTAGTCAGGGTTCTCCAGAGAGACAGAACTACCAGGATGTACAGAGATAGTAGATGAGAGGGATTTATTAGGGAATTGGCTCACGTGATTATAGAGGCTGAAAAGTCCTTCTGTGAGCTGAAGACTTTGGATTGTGATACAAGGGCTCAGTCCAAGTCTGAAAGCCTTAGAACCAGGGAAGCTGATGGTGTAATTCTCAATCCAAAGCTAAAGATCTTAGAACCCGAGGGCAGTGGGGCGGGGTGATGATGGCATACATTCTGGAGTCCAAAGGCCAGAGAGCCTGGAGTTTTGATGTCCACCGGCAGGAGAAGAATACCCCAGCTCCAGGACATGGAGAAAAAGGAAATCCTTTTCTTCACTTTCTTGGTCCTATCCAAGTCTCCAACTGATGGATGGTGTCTGCCCACACTGGGGACAAATCTTCCCCACTCTGCCCTCTGACTCACATGCCAATATCTCCCCCACAGACACACCCAGAAATAGTGCTGATTCAGTAGATGTGATGTTACAGGAATCTAGGCCTGGCAGAGAAAAAGAGTCATCTGAACACGGGAGATAGAAGAGGAAGAGGTTTTATTTCAGCCAACAGAACTGTGGAAGACTAGAATCAAAACTGGCCGAGTTCGCCCATCATTTCCATCCCTGTCCTTTTATTGGGCTCACAAGTAGTCAGACAAAGGAATGACCATATTACCTCTCACTGGAGGTGCCAAAGCATGTGCTGAGTTTACAGAAGCAAAAGCGAGAAGCAAGTGTTAGTTTCAAGGACCCAAGTAGCTTAATTTTACAAATTCTTAAGAGCAGGGTTACCATGGGGAGGACCTTGCAGGAATGTCCTTGGGCTTCTCTGAGAAGACTTCGTGTTTCTTTAGACTTGACTTTTCTCAGGTATCCTCCATCAGTGAAACCCAAGTTATTTGCATTTCTAACAAGTTACCAGGTCATGGTGCTATTAGTTGTCTGGGAATCAAACTCTGAGGATTAGAGAAGTAAGAAATATCCAGGGACTTTAAAAAGTCATTTTTATTTTTTTTCCTTTTATTAATTCATATGCACATAGATCATGAATACATTTATGCCTTTGTGGGGTTCAATGTGTTGATTTTTTGTACAAATTGGAATGCTTACAACCAACTAATTACCATACCTTTCACCTCATTTACTTAATTGATGTGTTAAGACATTTATGTTCTATACTTGATAGATTTGACTTGTACCCTTCCAATATGCTCCATAGGTGTGGTACCACCATTTACCCTCCCTCTGTCAAACCACCCCCTCCCTTCCTATCCCTTTCCCCTTTCCTCCTTCATCCTGGGATATAGTTGTGATTTATCTTTCATATGAAAGTGTGAGTGATTATAAATTGGTTTCATAATAATATTGAGTACATTGAATTTTTTTTCCATTCTTGAGATACTTTACTAAGAAGAATATTTTCTAGCTCCATCCATGTAAACACAAAAGAAGTAAAGTCTTCATCTTTTTTTAAAGATGCATAATATTCCATGGTGTACATATGCCATAATTTATTAATCCATTCATTGGTCAATGGGCACTTGGCAATCTTTCCTGACTTGGCAATTATGAATTGGGCTGCAATGAACATTCTGGTGCAAATATCTTTGTTGCAAAGTGATTTCTGGTCTTTTGGATTTACACCTATTAGAGGAATTGCAGTATTCAACAGCAGGTCTACATTCAGCAGATTCTCCAAACTTCTTTCCAAAAGGAATGTATTAGCTTGCATTCTCACCAGCAGTGCAGAAGTGTTTCCTTCTCTCCACATTCACACCAACATCTGTAGTTTTGGGATTTTTTGAAGTGAGTCACTCTTACTGGAGTTAAATGATACCTCAAAGTAGTTTTGATTTGCATTTCTCTGATGATTAAAGATGATGAGCATTTTTTCATGTGTCTGTAGACCATATGCCTGTCTTCTTCAGAGAAGCTTCTGTTCAAGCCTCTTGCCCATACGAAATGGGATCACTTGTTCTTTTCTTATTAATAAGTTTGAGTTCTCTGTGGATTCTAGTCATTAGACCTTTGGGAGAAACATAACCTGCAAATATCCTCTCCCATTCTGGGGGATATCTACTTGCGTTACTTACTGTGTTCTTGGCAGCCCAGTTAAAAAGTCATTTTTATAAAGAAGAAAACTTTGCCAAACTTACCTTCTGTGGCACTTATACCCACATAGACTTTATGTCCTTTACTCTTTACTAAATGATTAAAGGTTCTTCAGACAGAACTTGATGAAAGAAAAAATATTGGTAATGAATTGATAAAAAGTAATAAACAAAACTTGGAGTCATATAAGGAGATGGTTGGAAAGGTGGTTTGAGGGAAAGGCTTTATAAATGCAGAGTATACTGACTTCAGAGAGATCGATCTCTACTCAGACAGCTCCAGACGACAATGTGGTTTCCGACACTTAATTGCAAAGATGATTTATACTACACAGATCTCTGTAGCATAAATCATCTTTGCAATTGGAGAAAAAACATTTTTATCAACTTGAAAAAAATAATTTCTTTTATGATCTTTTATCAAATGACTAGCCAAGCACTTAAAAAAAAAAAAAAGCACAACACGGAAAGTAGCTTTATCAAAAATCAGTCTAATTAGCTCAGCATGATTGATGATGAATAGGCCTTCTCTCCAGGCAATCACTAACTCAATATATCATCTATCTCAAAAGCAAAGGAATTCTGCCAGATTTTCTAGGGCTGAATGTTGAGTTGGATTTTTCCTTTACTGTTTTTTTTTAAACTAAGATGATTAACCAGAAGAGCACTAATGCTTTCACTAGCGAGGATAGCGTCTTCTCCTAAAAAAAGAAATGGTAGTTGATAACAGTTAAGCAGGATTATTTCAGACAATAAATTTCCAATGCCTCCTAGTAGCTAAAGTTCTTAATGTGACATCAAAGAAAACACGGATATGGTTTGAAAATGTAACCCAGAGCTTTGCACACACTTGCCATAATGCACCCCAGGGCCTGGCCTTTCTGCCACGGCTCTCCTTCCCTCCTATTACCTGACATGTTTACACACCCCTCCACTTTTCTTTCTCAAAAGTTCTCCGTGTCACTATCTGTGGCAATAAAGTTACAAAGATTAATGAGCTGTAGCTGCTGCTACTGCTGTTCCTGTTGTTGTTTTGAAACCACTTTGGATTCCTGGATGAGCATCAACACTGAAATGCCCACCAATTTATTTTTTCTCTTTTCTCTAATGTGAGTATATTTGCATGTGGGTTTTAAAAAAGAACAGTATCCTACGGGATTACTTTTGTGGATATTCTATACCTGGGACTGCAGGGCAAAGTGTCTAAACGTGAAGTATTTGGAAATCATTTCTTTCTGCGGACATGCACCAGACAACCCCCAATCAGACAGTCAGAGTTCTCATGTCACCTTTATCTTACACCTGCTCCAGAGGATATTCAGTCAACATTGGTAGGAAAATAAATAAACCATCCTTAGGCTTATTTTATAAAGCTCAGCCAGCCTATTGAGCACCTCACACCAAACAGCTGTTTATGATGCTTTAAGTATATGAAAACATAGTCTGACCAGATTAAAAATACGACAGTATAGACACGTGCAACAGCATAAATAAGACCTGAATCATCTCCTAAAGGAGCACTGTGCTGTCTCCTTTATGCTAGGCATGCACACGCCGCTGGGAGAGGGAGATGGCATTTGCAATGGGAGCAGACTAGGCAAGGTGGCATGTGTAACATAGTAGCTCATAGAATCTAGTGTTCTTAGGCTCAAAAGGAGGCTGCCTGGGTTCAAGTTCTGACACTGAAAAACTGTGACTGGAGCTTGTTTCTTGACCTCTCTGAACCTCAGATTACTCGTCTTTAAATGGACTTCACAATCACACCTGGATGAAAGGGCCATTATAAAGGTTAAATGAGGGTACACAGGAAAAATGCTCAAGGTAGCTCCTAGAATACGCTTCAGAGCCCTGGAATTCAAGTTCTGCTGTGCAGGGGATCAGCTGAGCTACTTTGGGCAAGTCAGCCTCCATAAGTCTCATTTCACACAACTGGATACATTTACTTTTTTTTTTCTTTTTTTTAAGCAGATTCTCACTCTGTCACTCCGGGTAGACTTGCCAGGGCATAATAGCTCACAGAAGCCTCAAACTCTTGGACTCCAGCAACCATCTCCACAGCCTCCCAAATAGCTGAGACTACAAGCATCTACCACAACATCCAGCTATTTAGGTCATTTCAAAAGTTTTGTCCGTTTTTATGAGTCTACTTTAAACTGTAATATCTCAGTGAATATTTATTCAATTTAATGGAAAAAGAGCCATTTGAATCAGTGCACTTTTGCCAACGTAACACAAGTCGATTAATTCCGTCGGCATAAAAATTGGGTGCTCGGGATTCGATGAAGTCAACGAAGGCCATTTTGGCTAGGTCCTGATTGGCAAAGGTTCTACCCGTGAGAAAGTTATCAAAGTGCTTGAAAAGATGGTAGTTGGTTGGCGAGAGGTCTGGGGAGTATGGTGGGTGGGGCAGAACTTGGACGCTCAATTCCTTTAATTTTCGGACAGTGATTTGTGAGACGTGCGGCACGGCGTTGTCGTGGAGCAGGATCGAACCTCTTCTGTTGACCAGTACTGGCTGCTGCTGATGCAATTTTCAGTACACTTCATCAATTTCCTCACAATAGGACTCTGCTGTGATGGTTTGGCCTGGTTGCAGAAAGTTATAGTGAATCACACCAGCTGCTGACCACCATACAGTAACCATGATCTTTTTTTGGTGGGGTTTCACCTTTGGGAAGTGTCTGGGTGGCTCATCAGTGTCCAACCACTGTCCTGAATGTTTCCTATTGTCATAGGGAATCCACTCTTCATCACACCTGACAATCCGATCCAAAAAAGGATCGTTTTGGTTGTTCAAAAGCAATGAAGAACAAACCTCGAAACGTGACAATTTCTTCCGATCGTTTAAATCATCGGGCACCCACTTTTCGAGCTTTTTGACCTTTCCAATACATTTTAAACCATCAAAAACCACATGGGAGCTGACACCCAGTTCTTCCGCCATCCCATGCAGCGTTTGTGATGGGTCAGTCTCCACCAGGGTCCTCAAATCCTCGTCCTGAATTACTCTAGATCGACCACTTCGGGGCTCATCTTCGAAGCTAAAATTTCTGGAATGAAATTTTGCAAACCAACGTCGAACAGTGCATTCATTAGCACTATCATTGCCAAATGCCTGGTTAATTTTTCGGGCTGTTTCGGCAGCGTTTTGGTTCAATTTGAATTCGTAGAGAAAAATTGGCCGAAAGTCGCTTAATGACATCATATAGTAATAGGCCGAAAAGAATAAAAAAATTAAAAGTAGGAAAAAATGAACAGCATCAATATATAGAGTACAAAATTCTCCATCGATCAGTGTATACCACGACACAGTAGAATAAATATGTATTGAGATATGGAGCTACAAAAACACATGACATTAAAACGGACAAAACTTTTGAAACAACCTAAATAGTTTTTCTATGTTTAATAGATACAGGGTCTTGATCTTGCTCAGGCTGGTCTTAAACTCCTAAGCTCAAGCAATCCTACCCGCACCCCCACCTCAGCCTCCCAAAGTGCTAGGATTACGGGCATGAACCAAGTGAGATATAACTATAGTGTGCAAAACATTTTGTAAATACACTGAAATATTTTGGATTGAAAGCGTTAAATAGCTAGTCGTGGTTACCTCTGAGACAGAGAGAATTAAAGATAGGTGGAAGGAATCTGAGATTTTTATTTATTTCCTTCTGTATTATCTGAAATTTTCAGGAAAAAAAGGCTTATTTATTACATATGCACATCTCAATGGTCAAGTCTTCTTCATCTGTTACTGTTATTTAGGAGAGCTATGAAAACTTGAACATGTCTGGATATCGTAGTTTTCTTTCCAAGCACCTATATAAATGTGTACAGTACTTACAACATAGAACCCTTCCATTCATTGTCCATATCTGCAAGATATAGGGATGGGTTTAAAGTTCTGTGTTCTTTTCATTCTTAGAGGTCACTTTGGGCCAAAATTTAAAAGTTAGAAGGAGGTAGTTGTATGAATTTGGGTGTTAGGAAGTGAGGGAAAGTTTAGCAGGGCCAAGAGGAAGCTCTTATCTAGAACACGATGTGTAAAGCTGGCATAAAGCTCTAAATGAAAGCAGGCAGCCAAAACACATCAGGCTAAGAACCTGAAGTTCCATGATACGGAGATCCTTTGAGGTCAAGGAACGGACAGAATATACTGTATGTAAGACATAGTAAGGAAAATGATGATGCTGATGACTAAAGTAATATCTTTACAGTGATTGAGCCTTTAATAATTCTAGACAGTGTGCAGAGGCCTTCACACAGTTAATGTACGTCATGAGGCCATTTTGTTACAGGTAACATTTGGGAATTTATTTAGCTGTTCACTAATTCACTCGACCACTGTCTACCGGACATCCTCCTGTCATGCCTGGCACATGCTGTGTTGTCACACTTCCTACACTGAAAGAACTTACAATCTAGCTGAGGGGCACAGAAGGCAAAGGTCTCACTAAGGAGGATCAAAGATTTCTAGTTGTGGGTGTCTGTGTGCAGGTGGAGGTATGGGTGGTCAGAGAAAGCCTTATCAAGAAGCTCGGGTTTAAAAACACTGATCGCTCAAGGAGCGCCCTTTAAAATGTTGGTCATTCCACTGGTTGTGAAATCAGCTGGGTGGGTTAAAACCAGCATGTTTTAAAAATGACCACTGACCCCACTTATTTGTATCAGAGGACCCCTAGAATCCAGATATGCTGCTTGCGTAGAAATGTGATTCAAACAGTTCTCAGCACTTTGGGCATCCTGACGGGACAAATGACCTCAGGCCCACTTGCATAAGCCTGAAGAGCCTCCTAGGAGAACTCATCTTCATCACAAAACAAGCCAGGCACAGTAAAGCTGGTGCAGTGGTGCAGAACTTGGTGTGGGAGGCACCACTGGAGTCTGTCTGGCCCTGCCCTAGAAATATGAGGTCTGACAAATAAGTTTTCAAACTTTCTCTAGAAAAAGTGCTACACATCTCATTACTGAATATAACTATTGTCACCTTTAAAATACTTCCCTTAGGAAGCTATACACCAACACCAGCACCTAGTCCACCCCTCAAAGCAATTTTGGAACACTTTTTCTGGAATGGCCATCAAAGCTGTTATCACATTATCTTTGATGTCCTGAATGTCACCAATGGTCTTCCATTCAATATTTTCTTTATCTTCAGGTAAACAAAAAAAGTCACTGGGGGCCAGAGCAGGTGAGTAGGGAGGATGTTCCAGTACAGCTATTTGTTTATAGTGGACTAAACAGCTAAAAATTTAGCTAAAAATTTCCTCACAGTATCATCTGAGCTGGTACATTGTCATGATGTAAGAGCCATGAGTTGCTGGACAAAATTTTCTGTTAAGATTTTCCTTACTGTCACTCTGTCAACGTTTCCTTGGTCTGCTATGCTTCTCACAGTCAGCTGACAATTTGGATGCAAGGTACAACAAACTTTGGCAATCATTTTATCTGTTCTGTTTGTTACTAGCTGCCCTGACCTCTCTTCATCAGTGATATTTCCTCTCCCCTCAGAAAAACATTTAATCCATTTGTACACTGCTGTTTTTCTCATGGCATTATCCCTATAAACTTGAACTAATATGTTCCTGATTTCACTTCCATTCTTGCCAAGTTTAACAAGAAATTTACAAATGTTTTTCATTGCTCTAATTCAAGCTGTGACACTGTCACACAAAAACATGCAAGAGCATTCATGAATGCCACTCAGCAAGACACTGTCACAGGTCCGCATGAGCACAGCTGTGAGACACGGAGATAGAAAGTAATGACACTTCACTGAGCTGTTTGCGTAGCGTTGCCAAAGTAAGCACATGATGGCAAGTTCCCGAACTCAACTGTCAGACCTCATATGTCTGAGTTCTAGCAAGAGAGTAGGCTAAGAATAAAAATTGAGGGAACTATTAGTTAAGCTTTGAGCACATGGTGGCACAGAGATCACTGCTTTAGAACCCTACAAATAACCACCTGAGCACAGACCACCATGAAAGCTGCAACAGGAGAGATGGGGAAATTGGGGGGAAGCATCTACAGTGCCTGGGAGAACCTACTGGACTCTAAAGAGAAGTAGTGGTAACTAGAAGGGGTATATTTATACAGGCATATATATTTACACGCCCCCTCCCCACTGTATTTGAAACCCTCCTGGGTTCTTCAGGAAGGTAGCAGAGCCAGGAAACTTTATTCCTAAGGTGATTCTATTGAGTAGACAGTCTACAGAGGTTACTGAGACCATTAAAGTGTTGGGAGAGAAATGGGAGAGAACAGTAAATAAAAACCTAAGAACAAAAAGCAAAGAGAAAAACAAAATTGAATGACTCTGGCTGCATGACTGAAGAGGTAATAGTATTTGACTCCAAAACAATCTATCCATCAGGCTGACACCATTGTTGTCAACAGGCCCAAAAGCAAGTTTGTGCCTTTAGCAAGATAAATGAAAAGTATGCCCAACATCAATAACATCCCGATGAGATAACTGTGTTTATTAGACTAAGGAGCTGTGTGTTTTCCATGTGAAAATTCATCCTCATCTGGAGACACCCCAAAAGATAGGGATGAGAGAAAACACATAAGATGCCAGTTGAGGAGTTTTGAACACATCAATATGTAAATCACAAAAAATCCTATTTCCATTGACTCTCCAATTCTGGACCAATTTTACAGAACAGATAACCTGTAACAATGAAAAGCTGTTTCTCCATGACCCTGTTTCATTCACCTACAGGATTCCAATCAATATCCTGTTTCCTTTAATATTCATAGGTATAAGTTCCAAAAAAGAATTGTGTCAGATACATATATTTGTCATTTGAAATTTTATATTTATTAAATACAAGGGCCTTTCTGCCCAGCCCAAGGAAATGACTGAAAATGGACTTAAATCTAGTATAATGACCAAAGTCCTAAAGCCTGAAATAGTCCTATTCTTCAAAGAAAACCATAGGTCTTCATTCAGATAATTTGTTCAGGTAATTTATAAGAAAATGCATACCCATCTCATTTTCTCAAACGAAGAATTACTTTCAAAAGAGAGTGGAAAAAAATAAAATGTTCATTCTTCTCCTTGTCTGGGGAAGTATCTACTCAAAATATTATTCTGCTTTTGGTGTTCTGTTCATCCCTCTAAAGGAATCTCAGGCTAACATATATTTATGTATCAAGCTGACCTTTTCTGCCTGTCCAAACTAGAAAGAAAAATGGGAAGATGTTTGAAAACTACAGTAAGCAAAAATAAGGATTTTGAGCACATTCTCACAAAAAAGAAGAGAATGAAGATTATTTTATCACAAGGCCTACGAAGCCTTTTCCTTGAAAATGTTACTTCTCTTTGTGCACAGGGATCACTTGTGTAGGACTCTGTCCTCCGGGGAATTTTCTCAGCTCGACCAGGCTTGATAACTCAAGAGGAGTTTCATTAGACATTTCAAAACTCACTGGAATTTATCTCTTTCCCCAGGCACAGAGAGGAATAAAAAACTTTCTTTCAGAGGTTTTTCTATTTTATGTCCTAATCTAGGATACAGAGAAAGTAATATTTCTCACTTCTACTATCTGGTCTATGTTTGGGGGTGGGGTGGAGAAAGCATAAAGTGGGAAGTGTTTGAACCATGGGCATCAATGCAACTAGAAAATTTTAAGGTATAGTTAATTCATCATTATAGTCATCTTCCCAAATACAATAATTATATCTGCACTTGCGTAGAGTATAAGCTAAATCTTTTGTACATTTAAAAACATACAAGCTGTTTTATGCCTTACAAAGAACACTATAATCATTTCTTTGAGAATTCTGATCCAGATTAAATTACTCCTGACAACATCTTTAGAGTTTAGAGTTAGAACATTAACATTGTGTATTCAATAATATTGTCAGGAAAACATGAATTAATGACCCATTTGATACATGTTTATTAGCAGCCTATTTTGAACTATATTCTATGTGTGAGTTGGGGAGATAAGAAATAAATTCACCTATAAAAAGCTTAAAATTTAATGTGGTAGCTCAGTCCCAGCTACTTGGGAGGCTGAGGCAAGAGGACTGCTGGAGCCCAGGAGTTTGAGGTTGCCGTGAGCTATGATGATGCCACTGCACTCTAGCCTGGGCAACAGAGCAAGACCCTGACTCAAAAAAAAAAAAAAAAAGAAGGAGAAAATATGACTTACATATATGGAAACATTAGTGACAAAATAGTATCACATATTATCATTATACTTCATATATTACAAAATATACCCTAACACAACATAATAAAGTATAAATTTCCTCTTGCAGCAATGAATAGAAAAGTGGTTGTGACTTACCTATATAAATTGTCATGGGTCAGTGTTTATACGTATCAGGAGTAATGCCTACAAATGCTTACCCGTTATACGTGTGTTTTGCAAACTTCTGTGATTATAAAAAATCACTTGGGGAACTGATTATTTTTAATAGACCCTTTTCAGACCTACTGAAATGAAATCTCCAGAGGAACTTCACTATTGCATTTTAACAAATGGCTCAGCTGATATAAATCAGGCTGATTTAGAAAACACTGCCGTCTTCACAACAGTCCCATGAAAATATTATTTATTCATGTTTCATAGTTGAGAAAGTCAAGGTAAGAGAGATTAATTAGCTACTCCAGGGTCTCCCAAGTTAGGATAAAATTGTCTGACTTCCAAAACTTTTGTTCTTTTCCCTGCACTAAGCTTCCTTTGTTCACTGAGAAAATGATCAGCTTGGATATGGAAACATGAAATTAAAATACTTATTATAGAAGAATTCATTTCTGTGACTGCTTTAAGACAATGTTAAAATCTGCTTTAAAGTACTGGTGAAAAGAATGTTGAGCTCTTGAAATAAAAAAGTCTTTGTCAGAGGTAGAAGGTAAAGATTTATGGGAAAGCTGAAGCTTTTTGTGTTTCAGAGAAAAGTTGAGCACACATTTGAACAAGAAATGAGGCATTCAATAGCTTCAAAAAGAGAAAAAGAGCAGTGCCCATGGAGAATAATAATGCAGACTACAGAAAGGAAAGTTATTCTGACAAACACAGGACATAAGTTTCCTCAATCTTTTTCTTTCTAGCCTTGCCTGTATGATAAACAAACGCTGGGACCCTGAGGTGTAAGAAAGCGAGAGAGCTGACTGATGGTGCCATGGTGTTAGGGGAAAGAATTGAAACATTCAGTCTGCTGTGACAGAAGACAGTATGGAGGCTCTTCAGAAAATTAAAAATAAAACTACCATATAAACCAGCCACCCCACCACTGGATACATTTCCAAAGGAAATAAAAACAGTTATGTTTGGGAGATATCTTAGTTCCCATGTTTATTGCAGCATTATTAACAATAGCCAGGATAGAGAATTAATCTACGTGTCCATAGAGGAGGAATCGATGAACAAAATGTGTCTGTACATAATGGAATACTATGCAGCGTTAAACAAAAAAGGAAGGAAAGCCTGTCATTTGTGAGAACATGGATGAACCTGGAAGACAGTATGCTAAGTGAAATAAGCCAGGTACAAAAAGACAAAAACCAACTCATCTCATTTATACATATACTGGAATCTAAAAAAGTTGAACTCACAGAAGCAGAGAGTAGACTGGTGATTACCAGGACCTCAAGGAGGAGGAGTGGAGATTGGAGATAGTGTCAGTGGGTACACAATTTTAGTTAGACAGGAGAAATAACTTCAGGAGAACTATTGTACAACATAGTGATTATACTTAATAACAACATATTATACACTTGAAAATCACTGAGAGTACATTTACTTTTTTAGAGATAGGATCTGGCTATGTCACCCCGCTGAAGTATAGTGGTTATTCACAGGTGTGATCAGGGCGCACTACAGCCTCTAACTCCTGAGCTGAAGCCATCCTCCTGTCTCAGCCTCCTGAGTAGCGGGAACTACAGGTGTGCACTGTCACACCTGGCAAAAAAACACTTTCAGTGTTCTCACTACACAAAAAATTAAGTATGTGAGGACATGGATATATTAATTAGTTTGATTTAGATTGATTTAGAACAATTTATACATATATCAAAATATTATATTGTATACCATAGATATATACCATTTTGTCAATTAAAATAAATGAATAATTATGTTTTAAAAAGTGAGGGGAAAAAACTAGTCTGTAGCTAAGAGTAAAGCTGAAATATGAGGTCATGTCTTTAACTCAAACTGAAACTAGAGCCAAGTTGTGAACAAGCCCAAATCAGAAAGAAGGAGATAATTGAAGAGCTACTTAACCTTGGCTGTCTTTTCCATGAATTTTGGGTATTCATGACCACCTTAAAATTGTGCCTACAATTTGGGGTGAATTTATGTTTTTTGGGAGAGTTAGTGTCTGTTTCCTACTTCTCATTAAAGTCTATAGCACCAAAAGAGTTCAAGTGAATGAACAGACCATCTTTTTGATTACCTCAAGCAGATTTTTTTAAAAGTAGTTGGTCTTGAATCCCTGAAAAACCTATACAAGCAACAGAAAAGTAAACAAGGATTCAAGGTAGTGATGTGCTGGTAACTGTTTAGAACCCAGCTATTCAGTGGGAAGAAGCATTTGTTGATTTCTGTGGTGTACATAGCTCACCACGGCCAAGCTACCAACGAGACCCTAACACACAAAATTCCTGAAAATGTGAACCATCAGCTTTCACAAGTCTATAGAAGTCTACTCCAAGGGCCCTCTGCTTCAATCTAAGTTCAGATTTTTTGTTTTTTGTTTTTTTTCAGGTCTAGAGAAAAATAGAATCATGCCAAGTCATTAATGAAAATAGTTGAGTCTAATTTTATATGTATTTTTTTGTTTAAATTTTGTAAATACTGCTTTAAACAGAATATTTTTTAAAAAGTCTTTTGAAATGTTTAAACAAGTTTAAAAGATAAGAATCAATGAGTAAAGCAATTATCTTTCTCTAACTTTTTCATAAGAGGGTTGATTTCTGTTGAAAATTAATTGAATAAAATGAGGCCCAGCATTTGGTGTTCTAAATGTCCTCCAGGGAATACTCATGCACACAAAAGTCTAAAGATGATTTCTCTGAAAACATGGTTCTTATATTTCTGTGGGCCCACAACTCCCTGGAGGAATTTGTGAAAATGTAGATTCCTGTCCCCTGTGCACACCTGCTGACATTTTGTACTTTTGCCAGTGTACCTGTGGAGATTGCCATATTCTTAGAAGAGGGATAACTAGGTCAAAGGTTAAATATATGCATAATTTTTATAGATACTAACTGTCAAACAACCTTCCAAAATGTACGATTTTGAATTCCAAAGGCAATGTATGAGAGTGCTTGTTTCCCATATATGTTGTCAAACATCTTTTTTTCCCCATCTGATCAGTAAGCAGTGGTACCTCAGTGTAGTTTTAATTCCATTTCTTTGTTATGAATAAGTTTACACTGACATTTTATTTCTTGCAAATAACCTGTTCTGATCCCTAACTCATTTCCTACAGTGTTTTTTAGGGAGGGGCAAAATTTTTTTCTAATGTAATTAAATTTACTAAACTATTCCCTTAGAGTTTAGACATTTTTTATTTATAGGAACATTTCTCCTATTCTTGGTATATTCATGTATATTTTCTACTCTTGGTGTATTCATTTATATTTTCTTATAGTTTTTTGTTTTTTTTTTTGTACCCCAGAATTTCAAATAAATTCCTGAAAAAATTACCATGCACACCAAACTGCTAACTTATGGTCCAAGTTTATAAAGTGATGTCAAACATTGCAGTTATTTAACAAGAGACATGTTTAATAATCAGTCATGTTCATGTCTTTCTGAATTCTTCTAAATGATGTCAATCTGATGTCTTCTTGCCTGAATGACAAAATGTTCCATTAGTCAAATGGAAAAGTTTATTTCTGGAGTAATTGACACTGTGAGCAAGCATATTCAATTACTCAAACTTACCTTTTTAAGAGAAGACAACGTAAACCATAATGACACAACCCACAATCCAGCCAATCAGGAGAAGAACAGGCACCAGAAGGTGTGAATATGTAGACACCGCTTAAAAATGAGCAAAAGAAAACAGGTAGGTAGGTCATTTTGATATTAAATTTTCTGAGTAATTTTCTGAATCAAGAAAATAAAAGGTATCTGGCAATATAACATATATGTAGGTATATATTCTCTAGTCAGACCCATACATAATTGTTTTTGATTCCTACAAAGGATACTTGTGATTAAATCAGAAACCCCTGGTGTTGGAATAGAAGACTTGGGTTCAAACCATGGATCTTCCTATTATAGTTATGTGACCTTGGGCAATTCTGAGCTTGAGTTCCTCATTTGTAAAAGCTGGCTAATGAAACTTGTGATATCGACCTCCTGGGGTTGTTATGAGGGTCAAATGATACATGAGCAAAACTTTGTAAACTGTAACCCCACCACGTGTCTATTTAGTGTATAAGAACACATTTGTATTTTTGTGCAGCAGCCCATAGAACATCCGTGTACATAAAAACAATCTAAAGTAATTCTGAGGTCACTCCTACTAAACTAAGTGATCATAACATAGAGAAAGGTATTGACAATTGTTTCTGGCCTCATTCACTGACTTTAATCTTAGATATCATAGGAAAAGGAAAGCATCATACATTATACAACCGTTTTTGACTACAGAAACTAGATTCTATTTTTTATATTGTTCCATATAATGACTGGCACAGAACTTAAATCTACAGGCAGTAATAATTCAACACATACGCAAGTGACATTTGCACACGTGATTCTGCCTGTGCCGCCTATTGGTGCTCTTACCTGTAAAAAGCAATTTACAAAAGTATCTTCTGAAAATATTCATCACATCTCATTCTTCATCTTTCAAGGTAACACACATCCACACATACACATACATCACACACAAAGATTTAAAAACAACACAGAAAGATATTCTATGGAATTAATGTCCCTGTGTTATGGACTCTGATATGTTCTTAACTACAAAGCACAATTACATCTTATTCCATTAGCTAAACAAAGAAAGAGAAAACATACTTATATTCTCAAGTATATACGGTATTCTTAACAATTGCACTCCTATTACAATTTCCATCACTTTACAATGTGAAATTTTAAAAATGCTATTAAAATAAAATCATCAAGAGACAAGGTACTTCTAAAATTAGAAGACACTCTTATAAAAGCAAACTTTCTGAAGCTGAAGTGAATTTTAATACTTTAAATCTATTTTCCAAAAGTGTTAGAGTCTCTCTTAACTGACAAATTCAAGAGGCTTTCCTTACGTCTCCATCTCATTGTGACCTTGA
The DNA here is from genome assembly GCA_963574355.1 of Loris lydekkerianus. Lineage (NCBI taxonomy): Eukaryota > Metazoa > Chordata > Mammalia > Primates > Lorisidae > Loris > Loris lydekkerianus. The sequence continues at coordinate 23,818 of CAUYPK010024779.1, forward strand.
ATGGGGCATTACCCACTAAACGGAAAAGCCCTTTTCTTTACCTACCAGGTGGTATTGCTTTCAGGATAAAACAAACATTATGAGCTGCTCTTTACTCTCATTTGAACAAAAGCCATTCCATGAATTAAGGTTCCATAATAGTGGAAATACAAAATGGTAATAATTTGAATTGTTCATGTTTAGAACTTAATATTTTTCCTAATTTCAGAGAATTTGAAAATCAATACTGATATTTTAAGTGAGGGATTATACATATTTTATACACACATATTTTAATAAAACTTAACTTAAGAATATTCTAATAAAATTTATGTCATAAAGCCCTAAAATGAAATATTCCATTATTTACTATTCCTTGTAAAACTGTGCATTTTAACACTCAAAGTATACGTGTATTAGGGTTCTTTTAAAACTAATATCTTCTTTATTTTTTATTTCAAAATATTAAGGGGGTACAAATGTTCTGGGTTATGTGAATCATTTTTATAATGCTCGAGTCCAGGATATAGATATGCCTATCCCCAAATAGTTTTCATATTCCTGATTAGGTTGGTTTCTTCCTCTCTCCTCCAACGCCCTTCCCCTGGTTCATTTCCACTGAGTTTTATTCCCTCTCTGTAGACGCGTGCTCTTCACTTAATTCATATTTAATAGTGAGTACAGGTGGTGTTTGTTTTTCCATTCTTAAGATACCTCACTTAGGAGAATAGTCTTCAGTTCCCTCCAGATTATTTTAAGAGGCATTATTTCATCTTTTTTATGGATGAGTAGTACTCAATGGCATACAACACTAACATTTTCAACTTTGCCACAATCTGCGACATTGTTTGGAAATAGGAAAATGTAAGAATATGATATATTTTGCATATGTCACTTACCTTACTAGCACAAATGGGAATAAAACCTCTCTTTAAAAATGAAAAAGTAATTTCAAAGTACTTTTCTCTTGTTTACTTCTGAGCATACCGAAATACAGGGTGTCCAAAGAAAGCACCCCCAAAGTTTTACAAAATATTTACAAAATAATGTCTGTTTGCCACCTCTTTATAAAACGTTGTAATGAATCCTTTATAAATAAAGGTACATATAGCTACAATTTCCAATTTTCCCCATGCATGGAGACTTCAGGGATGACTTTCGGATGTCCCGTAGTAACAGCTGGAAGTGTTCTTAAGGAAACTGCACTCTGGAACAAGACTGCCTGGGTTCAAGGCCTGATGCCACCACCACGCTCTAGTGTCATGGACAAGTTGCTAACCTTGTCTGCCTCAGTTTCCTTATTTGAAAATGGGGATAATGATAATATACATATCTCACGAGTTTCTTGTCAGGATTAAAAGTAAAGATTTAGGTAGGTAGTCGCAAACTGTTTCTTAGACACAGTATATATCCAAACTACTTTGTCATATTAAAGCCAATTACTTTACAAAAATATAAAGTATAAAAAAATCTAAAAGCCAGAAAATATGTTATTTGTGGAACAACTAGAGATAACTAAGACTGATATTCTCATTTCACAGACATTCAACAAGCCTAGAGAGGTAGAGGAACTTCTCCAGACTTACCTGGCCATTTAGCAGCAGATCTGACACAGAACTTGACTGTCCTTAAGTCTGGTCCAGCATACTCCAATACCTCTAATCTAACAGGTCACTGGAGAATAACTGATTTCTAACTGACCATTCAAAGTAAGCATGGATAAAATTAAGCTCCTTTTATTAATTATTTTTCAAATTTCAAAATTATTCCTAACCTATGAGCATGGTCCATGAATTACATACCTAATACATTTTTTGCAATCACCCTAACATAGGTGGCCAGTGGACCTTTAGCAGAGCTATCATGATCTCAAGAATGACTGAGACAACACCAACAAACCCAAACCAAAATCTAAAAGTCATTTTTTGCCAGGAGAATCTGATGCCTTAAATCTTACCTTTTTCAGCCATTATTTCTGTTTGAAGTTGGCTTGGTCAGGGCCACGCTTACCTCTTCCTTATTGTTATCCAGCGTCTCTTTGAACTTTAAATAGAGAGAGTTATCTAAAGAGTGTGGCAGCTGCCCCTCTCCTGACTGCCAATGGTCTGCAGAGTGATGTAAGTCATTGGAAAGCAGAACTCCTCTGGCTCTTGTTTATCTAGTTATTGTGGAGGGAAAAGGGGGCTACATGATCTAAACAATTAAGTAAGCTGAGTTACCCTAATGTAAAGATATGTGGATTTTTAATACACATAATGCTTTCAGTGGACATGAAGAAAATGTTCAATAATGGGATGTACAGAGAAAAAATGATATTGCAACTAGACAAGTTCTATCAAGGAAGGAAAGTGGTGTGTCAGAAAGAGAGGACTTTGGTGTTAAAGAGACCTGGGTCCAAATTTCAACTGTGCTATTTCTGCAATGAAAGCCAAGTTGCTTACCCTGGATATTACCTTCTTTAATTTTAAAATGACAATAATAATTCTCACCCATGAAAGTTGCATAAAGATAAAATGAAAAAGTTTGTAAAATATAGACTTTGTTGTTACATTACAGATGCAGAAGATAAAATAAATGAAATGGTTTCCCTTCCTTTGAACCTTTCTAAAAACAGAAAATGTTATTATAAATGTATTAGAAACTAAAGCAATAAAGATTGTAACATTGCCCAGAATTTTCAGAGAGCATTCATAAGCTTGTTGTTGTTACTAGCAATGTACAAAAATAGGACATTACATTTTTCAAAGTCCAACCTGGTTTATGTAACATGACCAAGACCATTGTCTAGATTCTCATTGTAATAATTTTAATTTTGGAGTCTCAGTGGAAAAGCTTTGCAGAGTGACCTTGCAATTGACTTTCAAAAAAACCTAGCACAAGGTTAAGGGAGTCCCCAAGATAGGCCTTGACTGATTAAATCATCTCCACAGAGCCCCCAAAGTGTAGTTTCCCTGCAAATAAACATGTCTCATCATTGCTAAGAATTCATCAATGGTTCTCCATCTCCTAGAGAATAAAAATCCGCACTTCTTCTTTAGATACTTAAAAAGCCTCACATTGAATTCTTTGCTGTTATATGCATTCAGAATGGTTCCACTCCCACAAGCAATGAGAACATTTGGTTTTATACCTCAAGTAATATACCTATAAATTAGAATGTGTGGCCAACAGTGTAAATTGTTTATATCATTTATCGCCACTTGTCATCTCTCTCCCTCAATATACTTCAATACACTATGTAATAGTGAAAAAAAATGCCTGAATGTACCACATAAACCGAGGAACTATTTCTTATTCATGTAATAAAAATATCTTGCTTATCTGTTAAAACTGGATATTATTTTCAATATTAAATAATAATATATTAAACAAAGGTTAATTGAGGGCAAGCAGGAGACAGAGACAGAAAAAAGCTAAGTGGTCATTGATCTCAGTGAAATATGAAAAATTTTAATTAAATAGTTTCAAATGAACACTAACTATCTTAAGAAAAAAGATCTAAAGGAAACAGTGAGGTACCCACAAAGAACACAAACTCATATACATATATATGAGTAAAATAATTTGCGTAAAATGTATGAAAATACAGTAGAGCGTATGAGAAGTTTCTACATTTTCAACTCTCATTTCCATTTCAATTATCTTAAGCTTTCTTATTTGGTATAAAATTGACTATTATTAACATTATTACTTTCAAATTGGAGTATGAGAGGGATTACTTTATAATTCATCATTTATTTATCTTACTTTTCTATAGAAAGAGAGAAGTGAAGAAAAACTAATTTACTGAACATTAGTTGCTCAGACTTCAGAAAAGGATTCTATCTAGAATCTCATTTCCCTCGTATCCCATCAATAATTTTTTTAAGTTATAATATTATTCAAAAAATGTTTTATTCATTAATTTTATTTCAAACTCATAAACACAATGGCCTCTATTTGATTAATTTCTAACTGTCCTCTTAGAACGTACTACTTGGAAACATTTTCTACTTGTACTTTACATACTCTTTTAAAGGTTTAGCTCTCAAATCTCTTATTTGCAAGGTGACATGAGATTCTTCTAGGGTACTTGAGCTAAAAATTTAAATATTTGATTCCTAATGCAAGATAAATAAAAATTCCTCATTTTTCAAATACTTTTCAACCACCAATGTCTAGAATTACAGACCTGAACATAGTAAATGCTCAATGGATCTTTATTTGACTGCCTAGATGGTGGACAGGTGGGTGGAACAGTAAAGGCAATATAAGGTAGCTTAGTTTGCACTCTAAACAAAGGTTTACTAGGGTAACTTAAAGAAGTAATAAATAATAGAATTATCTTAACTATACGTTTACCTCATGTGTTTATATGGACAACACTTTACAATGTATTTAATTACTGGTATAGTAGAACAAACTGTGGATCAGGAAATGATCAAATAAAAGAGAACAACATCAGCAAAAGCAAAACTGGAGGAGTAAGAGCCTCCAAAATTTTTCTCCTCAATAAAAGCACCAAGAAAACTGACTAAAATTTTTGAATTAATTTTTCAGAATTCTGGAAACTAACCAAAAGCTTACAATAATTAGAGAGCCAAAATCTCAGTAAGAAGATCAAGATCTTTGATATTTTAATTTTGCCTATTCCTATCTCCCCTGTCTCTGTCTTCTCCACAGTAGCCTTGTAAACCAGTATCCCCTAATCTCAGTGAAAACCAGCATCCTCATAGCCACCAAATGGCACATAAAGTTTCATTTATTCTAAGTCTTATTTTCAGAGAATTATCATCGTTTGACTTGACTGGTGGTTCTCCCAAAGATCTCACTTGTAAAGCTGCCTTCATTTGACCAGACGTAGATGTAATTCAGTGTGAGAAATACCTGCTCCCAGAGCACTTGTTCAAAACAACCAGAGCCAAATGTTTAACATCATGTCTACCCCAATAATAGTTGGAATGAACAAAAGGCTAACTAAAAAACTTAAAAGAAGATAGGGAATGTCCACAGGGCCTTTGAAAAGCTTCACATTCCCTGGGAATCTAGAGGGCTATGTGTATATGTTCAGCTGTGTGTGCACTCATAACTGTGTCTCAACTGATAGATAAAAATTACTTTTAAAAGACAAACAGAAATGGTGAAATTGAAAGGTATAAAGAATGAAATGAAAGTTTTACTATAGGGGTTCAATGGCAGATATAAACAGGCAGAATAAAAAAAATCAGTGAATTTGGAGAAATTTTGATTGAGATTATTTAGTACCAGTAACAGAAAGAAGAAAAAAATAAAGAAAAATGAATAAAGCCTTAGAGATCTGTGGGACACCATCAAGCATGTCAATATGTGCATAATGGGACTCCCAAAAAAATAAGAAGAGAAAGCAATAATAGAACAGATATTTGAAGAAAATATAAGGCAAGACCCTGGGAAGATGGTTAACAGTACCCAGCTTTAACAGAAGCTCCCATCCAGAGAAGAGATACTGGCCAGAAAGAACCCAATAAAGCTGAAGGTTGGGAGTTGAGCTGAGAGAGAAGATTGATAACTGCATGTCATCCCTGCTGAGGCAAGCTGCAACTCTAAGGAAGCAAATTTCAGGCAAAAAACCCATCCCAAAGAGGACACAAGTCCATCCACTCCCCCAAGAGAGTGGCTTCCTGTATAATGTCTATAAGCAAACAGTGAACTGAAGACCGCCTATCTCATCCCATGGGAGAGAGTCGATAAAGGCTGGCACTCCTTCTCCAGAGAGACCCTGCTGTGAGCCTGGGCATTCTCTTGCTTGGCACAAAAGTTGAACAAATATTTTCCCTGCCATTCTGAACTCCCAATCCACTCTTTGCCCCTTGCCTGGTAGTCTAGAAGCCCTACCCCTGCAGAGACTAGAGTGTCCATGGTTCTTTGGTAGGGGCTGGCCTTTGGATGGGTCATAGCAGCATAGCTGTGCTGAAACAGTCAATCCAGTAGCAGTGAGAAAGACACAGGGAGGCACAGGGAGCCACATGGCAGGAGGCTCGGGACCCCATGCGGAGGCACCTGCCATGCAGCATCAGCAATAGTAGAGTGATCCCATCAGGGTCAAATTTCAGAGAGACAGCTCCCCAATTCTGTCGACTGCCAGAAAGAGCTAGACCTCACCCTGCAGGGATACCAGAGGAGCAGTGTGGCTGGGGCAGAGGCACAAGAAAAAAATATTCACTGCATTGTTAACCTCTGGTTTGGAACAACTTCAGGTGGAACACTCCCCAGTTTCCATTGAGCACCAGAGGAACCAGGCTTCAGCTCCCCCTACTGGCTAGTGGCAGAGTGTGGCAGCTTGGGCCAAGGAGACATTGACTCCCCTTTCACTCTGGCAGGTGCAAATCCCTGGTGCATTTGCTCATTGGAGGGAACTGGGCCACAAGACTGCGAGGTTACCAGTGACTGAGTGTAGTGGAGGTGCAAGGTGGGGAAGGAGGTACATGTCCCCCTGGGCTAACTCTTTTGCTGGGCAGGCCTTTCTGACTCCACAAGGAATGAGAACAAATCACACTTGAGCTGCCACTAGATGCCTGCTGTCTAGTTGCTGGAGACCTTTTAAACTTCCCCACTTGATCTGCGATTGTGCTGACTGGGACAATTAGCATGGAACTCTTGACCTGAGCTGATCACCCAGGAACCCTCCAAGGTTGAACCCTGGTTATGTTGTCCTGGGAGGGTCTCATTCTCCCCTTCCAGTTGTTGCCTATCAGGGGTGGGGTGCTTAGTTGCTTGCATTTATCCCCAGCTGAGATTTCAGCCCAAAGCCACAAATTAAGTAGGATCACTTAGAGACTACCTGAATACAAGACAGAGTCACCTAGCCCCATCACACCAAGCAGGTACCCAGATCTCCAGCTACAGTACTGAATGGAACCTTTGTAAAACTCTAGGGGAAAAGCCACAGTCATTTGTCTCAGCTCCTTGATAAAGGGATGGTTAACTACAACTCCAGGAGCCCTCAATTCGATTTCACCTTACCAGCTTCTCTAACCAAACTGAGAAAAATAATCATGGGGAAGAATCACCAGAAAAACTCTGGCAATGTGAATATTCAGAGTAGATCAACTCCCCAATGGAATAACAAAGGAGACACAACAGAAGATGCCATTCATAAACAAATGGCTGAGATGTCAGAAATCAAGTTCAGAATATGGGTGGCAAATAAGATTAATAGAATGAAAGTAAAGTTGGAATTAGAAATTCAAGGAGTAATTCAAAATATGTCTCAAGAATTCAATGAATTCAAAGACAACATCTCCAAAGATTTTAACACATTGAAACAAGAATTTGCAGCCCACAAAGATCTAAGAAATACAGTAGAATCCCTCAGTAACAGAATGGAGCTGGCTGAAGAAAGAATCTTTGCCACTGAAGACAAAGCTTTTGAACATTTCCAAACACTCAAAGAGGCACAGAAGTGAACAGCAAAACTGGATCATTCCCTGAGAGAGTTGTGGGACCACTCCAAAAGAGCAAACATTTGCCTTATAGAAATTCCTGAAGGAGAAGACAATGCTCCAAAAGGCACTGGTGTTCTATTCCAAGATATAATTGAGGAGAATTTCCCAAGGATGGCAAGAGCTACAGAAATTCAGATAGCAGTTTCAGAACCCCAGCACAACTCACTCCAAATAAAGCCTCACCTAGACACATTGTAATTAACTTTGCCAAAATTAATGTAAAGGAGAAAACTCTGCAAGCAACAAGACATAAGAAAATCACAACCTACAAGGGGAAGAACATTAAAATAACTGCAGATCTCTCAGCTGAAACTTTTCAAGCCAGAAGAGGATGGTCATCTAACTTCAATCTCCTAAAACAAAACAACTTTCAGCCCAGGATCCTATATCCTGCTAAACTAAGTTTCAATTGGGATGGAGAAATCAAATACTTTAATGTCATACAAATGTAGAAGAAATTTACCATAACTAAACAAGCTCTCAAGGATATTCTCAGACCCATCCTGCACAATGGCCAGCACAATGCTCTACCACCAATTTAAGCACACTCAAAATTTTTGAATGAAACCCAACTTCCACAGTGGTGAAAGGATTAAAAACATCCACTGGACTTTCAAAAAACTTGACACCCTAAACACTTATCAATTTGCTCAATTAATATGAATGGTTTAAATTGTCCTCTAAAGAGGCACAGGTTGGCTGACTGCATACATAAACTCAGATCAGATATCTGCTGAATACAAGAATCTCATATTACCTTAAAGGATAAAAATAAACTCAGGGTGAAGAGATGGACATTTATAATTCAGGCAAATGGAAATCAGAAAAAAGCAGGGGTTGCAATTTTATTTTCAGATACAATAAGCTTTAAACCAACACAGATAAGGAAAGATAACAATGGTCACTTCATATTTGTCAAGGGAATCACTCAACATGAAGAGATTTCAATTATTAACATTTATGCACCCAACCAGAATGCTCCACAATATATAAAGGAGACCCTAACAGACATAAACAATTTGATATCCTCCTGCACCATAATAGTCAGAGATTTTGACACTCCTTTGGAAGTGTTGGATAGATCAACAATTAACTAAACAAAGAAATTTTGGACTTAAACCTGACCCTATAACAAACAGACTTAACAAACATCTACAGAACATTTCATCCTAACAAAACTGAATACATATTCTTCTCATCAGACCATGAAACATACTCCAAAATTTTTCACATCTTAGGTCACAAGTCTAACCACAGCAAATTTAAAATAATAGAAATTATTCCTTGTATTTTCTCAGGCCATAACGGAATAAAAGTTGAACTCAACAACAACAGGAATCTTTATACCCATACAAAGACATGACAACTAAATAATTTTAAGCTGAATGATATCTGGGTCATAGATGATATTAAGAAGGAAATAAGCAAATTTTTGGAACAAAACGATAATGAAGACACAAATTATCACAACCTGTGGAATACTGCAAAGACAGTCCTCAGAGGGAAATTTATAGCGTTGCAAGCCTTCCTGAAAAGAACAGAAAGTCAACAACTTAATAAGACATCTCAAGCAACTGGGGAAAAAAAGAATATTCCAATCTCAAATTCAATAGGAGAAAAGAAATAACCAAAATTAGATCAGAATTAAATAAAATTGAAAACAAAAGAATCATTCAAAAAATGAACAAACCAAAAAGTTGGTTTTTTTGAAAAGATTAACAAAACTGATAAAATTTTGGCTAACCTAATGAGAAACAGAAAAGTAAAATTTCTAATATCATTAATCAGAAATGATAAAGGCAAAATAACAACAAACACCTCAGAAATTCAAAAAATCCTTAATGAATACTATTAAAAAACTCTATTCTCAGAAATATGAAAATCTGAAGGAAACAGAACAATACTTAGAAGCATGCCACCTTCCTAGACTCAGCCAGAAAGAATTAGAAATGTTGAATAGACCTACATGAAGTACTGAAATACCATCAACAATACAAAATCTCCCAAAAAAGAAAAGTCCAGGACCAGATGGCTTCACATCAGAATTTTACCAAACCTTTAAAGAGGAACTAGTACCTATATTATTAAACTTTTTCCAAAATATAGAAAAAGAAGGAATACTTGCCAACACATTCCATGAAGCAAATATCACCCTGATCCCCAAACCATGAAAACACCCAACAAAAAAAGAAAATTAGAGCAATATCTTTAATGAATATAGATACAAAAATATTCAATAAGATCCTAGCAAACAGAATCCAGCAACACATCAAACAAATTATATACCGTTTTATCCCAGGGTCTTAAGGTTTGTTCAATATATGTAAATCTATAAATATAATACATTACATAAACAAAGTAAAAAACAAAAATCATATGATTCTCTCACTTGATACAGAAAAAGCTTTTGATAATATTCAGCATCTTTTTATGATCAGAACGCTTAAGAAAATAGGTATAGAAGGGACATTTCTTAAACTGATAGAGGCTATTTACAGGAAACCCATAGCTAATATTATATTCAATGTAGCAAAATTTAAAACATTTCCACTCAGATCAGGAATGAGGCAAGAATGCCCAGTGTCTCCATTGCTTTTCAACATTGTAATAAAAGTTTTAGCCATTGCAGTCAGGCAAGAGAAGACAAACAAGGGTATCCAAATAGTGTCAGAGGACATCAAACTCTCACTCTTCACAGATGATACGATTTTATACCTGAAAAACCCAGGGACTCAACTACAAAACACTTAGAAGTGATCAAGGAATACAGCAGTGTCTCAGGTTAAAAAATCAATACTCACAAATCAGTAGCTTTTATATATATAAATAATAGTCAAGCTGAAAATACAGTTAAGACTCTATTCCTTTTACAGTCATGCCAAAGAAGATGAAATATTTTGGAATTTACCTAACAAAGGACATGAAAGACCTCTATAAAGAGAACTATGAAACTCTGAGAAAAGAAATAGCTGAAGATGTTAACAAATGGAAAACATGCCATGCTCATGGCTGAGAAGAATCAACATTGTTAAAATGTCCATATTACCCAAAGCAATGTACAAATTTAATGCAATCCCTGGTAAAGCACCATTGTCATACTTTAAAGATATGAAAAAAATACTTTGTTTTATATAGAATCAGAAAAAAGGATGGCGCCTGTGGCTCAGTGAGTAGGGAACCAGCACTATATACCAAGGATGGTGGATTCAAACCCGGCCCTGGCCAAACTGTAACAAAAAAAAAAAATAGCCAGGCCTTGTGGTGGGTGCCTATAGTCCCAGCTACTTAGGAAGCTGAGGCAAGAGAATTGCCTAAGCCCAAGAGCTGAGGTTGCTGTGAGCTGTGATGCCATGGCACTACCGAGGGCAACAAAATGAGAATGTCTCTAAAAAAAAGAGAAAAAGAAAAGAAAAAACCTTGACTAGCCAAGACATTACTCAGAAATAAAAATAATAACACTACCAGACTTTAGACTATACTATAAATCTATAATAATCAAAACAGCATGATACAAGCACAAAAATAGAGAGGTAAATGTATGGAACAGAATAGACAACCAAGCAATGAAACTAGACACATATTGTCATTTGATCTTTGATAAGCCAATCAAAAACATAAATTGGGGGGTAACACCTATGGTTTAAAGGAGTGAGGCACCAGCCCCATGTGCCATAGGTGACAGGTTCAAACACAGCTCCAGCCAGAAACTGCAAAAATAAATAAATAAATAAATAAAAATAAATAAATTTAAAAAAAACATAAATTGGGAGACAGATTACCTACTTAACAAATGGTGCTGTGTGAATTGGCTGGCAACTTGTAGAAGACTAAAATTGGACCCACACCTTTAACTATTAACAAAAATTGACTCTCACTGGATGAAAGACATAAATTTAAGATATGAAACTACAAAGATACTTGGAGAGAGTGCAGGGGAAACACTTGATGAAATTGGCCTGGGAGAATTCTTTCTGAGGAGGATCTCTGGCAATTGAAGCAGCACCAAAAATACACTACTGGGATCTGATCAAACTAAAAAGCTTCTCCACAGGAGGAGACAAGATGGCTGACTGAAGCCAGCTTTCCACCAAGGCTCCCATCCAGAAGGAGAGTTAAAGGACAGAAATTCAGCAAGTAACCTGGTGGAGTAGCGCTGCACCAAGGGAGAAGGTTGAAGAACGCACATCAACCCCGCTGAGGCAAGCTGCGACCCCAAGGATACAAACAAAAGGTACAAAATCCATCACCAAGCAGACGGGAGTCCCCTCCCACATGAGAATGGCTCGGAGTGCCCCACAAACAAATACACAGAGTTCAAAGGTCCTCCCACTACACTCCACAGGAGAGATCCTCTAAAAACTGGACCTACTTCCCCTACTAGTTGCCATGGCATTCTCCTGCCAGGCATAAAACTGTATAAAACTGTATATATTCTTATCTGCAATTCTGAGCTCCCAACACTCCTTTCCACTCTCACTCTGAGGTCTGAAAGCTTGTGCCACAGGAGTCCAGATTATTGGGTGATTTCTTGAGGGATGTACACAGGATCTGGACGGCAGCTGGTCAGTGCTGATTCTGTGGCACAGGAGTGAGGAGAGGACGGTCGGATGAGAGAGAACCACGCTGGAGAGGCGGTGCCCCAAGGTGCACACCAGCAGCTGTTTTTGGCAACAATAGGGCTCATGTCCGGATACTCAGAGGAGGCCAAGCATCTTCTCAGGTTGCAACCACCACGGAACAGATCTGGGACTGAAACACAGGCCCCGTGAGTAAAGGGTTTGCCTGAGGTGATACCAGCCTGGGTAGGCACGGGGACTAGAAAATGTATGCACAGATGTAGGGACTTCCAGGGTGGGGCTGACCCAGAAGACTGCTTTACTGAGCACCCGGCCCACAGAGGATCATTAGCCTATAGACAAAGGAAGGCAGGTGGCTAGAACTGACAGCTAACAGTGCTGCAAATACAAACCTGCAGGAGCAAAGACAGGGCATGATGTGCAGGTTCTGGGAACGAAAAACAGCTTCTCTTCTGCAGGGGAATTTAGCAGGGACAGAAACAAATTCCTGCAAAGTTGTTCTGTTCTGTCAGTAACATCAATCAGGGGCAGGGTTTGAACTGAGTGAACAACCCCAGTCTCCATCAAACGCCTGAGGTTATCAGGCCTCACTTCTCCCTGCTGGATAGAGGCAGAGAGCAGTGGCCTGGCTGAGCAGGTATAGATTTCCTTGTGATTCAGGCAGGTGCAAAACCCTGCAATATCTGCTCATTGGAGGCAACTGGGTCATAGACCTGTGGGGCTATCAGTGACTGGGTGTGACAGAGGTGCAAGGTGGGCAAAGAGGTATCAACCTTCCCAGACTAAACTATTTACTGGGTGGGTCCTGACTTCACGGAGCAGCAGAGCAAGTCATATTTGAGTTGTCAGCAGACCCCTGAGATCCAGTTGCCAGAGACCTTTTAAACTTATCCATGTAAGACAGGTGCTGACAGAGACAATTGATTTGGAGCATTTGAACTGAGCCAATCGCCCAAGGACTATCCAAGTGGTGCCCTGGGTGTGTGGTTGTAGGAAGGTTTGATTTTTCCTTTTCCAATTGTTGCCTGAGGGGGGCAGAGTGACTTAGATGCTGGTATTTCTCCACAGCTGAGACTTCAACTCAGAGTAACTGTTTCACTAGGATCAGACAGAGACCAGCTGAAAACAAGACAGAACCATTTAGCCCCACCACACCAAGCAGGTCCTCAGTTTCTCAGGCCGTAGCCCTGTATGGGTCCTTGACAAAGCTCCAGGGGAAAAGTCAAACAGTGTAAAATAAACATGGGGCAGAATCAGTGGGAAAACTCTGGTAACACGAATAACCAGAATAGATCAACCTCCCCAAGGAAAGATATGGCAGATGTAACTGAAGATCTCATTCATAAACAGCTAGCCGAGATGTCAGAAATCAAATTCAGAATTTGGATTGCAAACAAGATTAATATTAATAGAATGCAGGAAGATTTGGAAGTAGAAATTCAAGGAGAAATTCAAAAGTTGTCTCAAGAATTTAATGAATTTAAAGACAAAACCACCAAAGATATTGACACACTGAAGCAAGAATTTGCAGTCCTCAAAGATCTCAAAAATACAGTAGAATCCCTCAGTAACAGAGTGGAACAAGCAGAAGAAAGGATTTCTGACATTGACGACAAAGCTTTTGAATGCTCCCAAATGCTCAAAGAGGAGGAGAAATGAAAAGCAAAAACGGATCATTCTCTCAGAGAGCTCCGGGATAATTTGAAGAAAGCTAACATCCACCTCATTGGAATCCCCAAAAGTGATGAAGTGTCTTTGCAAGGCACAGAGTCTTTTCTTCATGAGATTATGAAAGAGAACTTTCCAGACATGCCAAGAAATTCTGAAATTCAGATAGCAGACAGTTTCAGAACTCCAGCATGACTCAACCCACATAAGACATCCCCAAGACACATCATAATCAATTTCACTAAAGTTAATATGAAAAAAAAAATTCTGAAAGCAGGTAGACGAAAGAAAACAATAACCTTCAAGGGGAAGAATATTAGAATAACTGCAGATGTCTGTGCTGACAACTTTCAAGCTAGAAGAGGATGGTCATCAAATTTTAATCTCCTAAAACAAAATAACTTTCAATCCAGGATCCTGTACCCAGCTAAACTGAGTTGCATTTATGATGGAGAAATTAAATACTTTAATGACATTCACATGTTGAGGAAATTTGCCATAACTAAACCAGCTCTCCAGGATATTCTCAGACCTATCCTCCATAAAGACCAGCGAAATCCTCCACCACAAAAGTAAACCAACCCAGAAAATTTTGATCAAATTCCAACTTCCACAGTCACAAAAAGATTAAAAATGTCCACCAGACTCTCAAAAGGCTTATCAATATTCTCAATTGATGTGAATGGTTGAAAATGTCCTCTAAAGAAGCAGAGGTTGGCTGAATGGATACAAAAACTCAAGACAGATATCTGCTGCAAACAAGAATCTCACCTTACATTAAAAGATAAATATAGACTCAAGGTGAAGGGATGGTGATCTATACCTTAGGCAACTGGAAAGCAGAAAAAAGCAGGCGTTGCAATCCTATTTGCAGATGCAATAGGCTTTCAATCAACCGAAATAAGGAAGGATAAGGATGGACACTTCATATTTCTTAAAATTAATACTCAATATGATGAGATTTCAATTATTAATATTTATGCACACAACCAGGATGCACCTAAATTTATCAGAGAAACTCTAACTGACATGAGCAACTTGATTTCCTTCAGTTGCATAATAGTTAGAGATTTTAACACCACTTTAGCAGTGCTGGATAGATCCTTAAAAAAGAAGCTAAGCAAAGAAATCTTAGATTTAAACTTAACCATTCAACATCTGGACTTAACAGACAACTACAGAACATTTCATTCCAACAAAACTGAATAACATTGTTCTCATCAGCCCATGGAACATACTCCAAATTCAACCACATCCTAGGCCAGAAACCTAACCCCAGCATATTTTAATAAATAGAAATTATTCCCTGCATCTTCTAGGACCACCATGGAATAAAAGTTGAACTCAATAACAGGAATCTATATACCCATACAAAAACATGAAAGCTAAATAACCTTATGCTGAAGTATAGATGGGTTACAGATGAGATTAAGAAGGAAATCACCAAATTTTTGGAACAAAACACAATGAAGACACAAATTATCGGAACCTCTGGGATACTGCAAAGGCAGTCCTAAGAGGAAAATTTTTAGCACTGCAAGTCTTCCTCAAGAAAACGGAAAAGAAGAAGTTAATAACTTAATGAGACATCTCAAGCAACTGGAGAGAGAAGAACATTCCAACCCGAAGCCCAGCAGAAGAAAATAAATAACTAAAATCAGAACAGAACTAAATCAAAATGAAAACAAAAGAATTATACAATAGATCAATAAATGCAAAAGTTGTTTTTTTGAAAAGATCCATAAAATAGATAATCCTTTGGCCAACCTGACCTGGAAAAAAAAAAAAAAAAAAAAAAAAAAAAAAAAAAAAAAAAAATAAAAAAATAAAAAATTTTTTTTTTTAAAAAAAACAAAAAAAAAAAAAAACAGCTGCCCCCCCACCCCCGAAAAAAAAAAAAAAAAAAAAAAAAAAAAAAAAAAAAAAAAAGAGTAAAATCTCTAATTTCATCAATCAGAAATGGTAACAATGAAATAACGATAGACCCCTCAGAAATTCAAAAAATCCTTAACGAATAGTACAAGAAACTTTAAGAAATATGAAAATCTGAAAGAAATTGACCAATACTTAAAAGCACACCACCTACCAAGACTTAGCCACAATGAAGTGGAAATATTGAACAGGCCGATATCAAGTTCTGAAATAGCATCAACTACACAAAATCTCCCTAAAAATAAAAGCCCAGGACCAGATGGCTTTACGTCAGAATTCTACCAAACCTTTAAAGAAGAAATACTACCTATATGACTAAACCTCTTCCAAAATACAGAAAAAGAAAGAATACTACCCAACACATTCTACAAAGCAAACATCACCTTGATCCCTAAACCAGGAAAAGACCCAACAAGAAAAGAAAATTATAGACCAATATCACTAATGAATACTGATGCAAAAATACTCAATAAGATCCTAACAAAAAGAATCCAACAACACATCAAAAAAATTATACACCATGACCAAGTGGGATTTATTCAGGGTCTCAAGGCTGGTTCAATATACATAAATCTATAAATGTAATTCAGCACATAAACAAACTAAAAACTAAAGACCATATGATTTTCTCAAGTGATGCAGAAAAAGCATTTGACAATATCCAGCATCCCTTCATGATCAGAACACTTAAGAAAATTGGCATAGAAGGGACATTTCTTAAACTAATAGAGGCCATCTACAGCAAACCCACAGCCAATATCGTATTGAATGGAGTTAAATTGAAAACATTTCCACTTAGATCAGGAACCGGGCAAGGTTGCCCATTGTCTCCATTGCTCTTTAACATTGTAATGGAAGTTTTAGCCATTCCAATTAGGGAAGAAAAGGCAATCAATGGTATCCACATAGGGTCAGAAGAGATCAAACTTTCACTCTTTGCAGATGGCATGATCGTATATCTGGAAAACACTAGAGATTCTACTACAAAACTTTCAGAAGTGATCAATGAATACAGCAATGTCTCAGGCTACAAAATCAACACCTATAAATCTGTAGCCTTTATATATATCAAGAATAGCCAAGCTGAAAAAACAGTCAAGGACTCTATACCTTTCACAGTAGTGCCAAAGAAGATGAAATATTTGGGAGTTTATCTAACAAAGAGCATGAAATATTTCTATAAAGAGAACTATGAAACTTTAGGAAAAGAAATAGTTGAAAATGTTAACACATGGAAAAACATACCATGCTCATGTCTGGGAAGAATCAACTTTGTTAAAATGTCTATACTACCCAAAGCAATGTGTAATTTCAATGCAATGCCTATTAAAGCTCCATTGTCATATTTTAAGATCTTGAAAAAATAATACTTCATTTTATATGGAATCAGAAAAAACCTCGAATAGCCAAAACATTACTCAGAAATAAAAACAAAGCAGGAGGAATCATGTTACCAGACCTCAGACTATACTATAAATCGATAGTGATCAAAACAGAATGGTACTGGCACAAAAACAGACAGGTAGATGTATGGAACAGAATAGAGAACCAAGAGATGAATCCAGCTACTTACTGTTATTTGATCTTTGACAAGTCAATTAAAAACATTCAGTGGGGAAAAGATTTCCTATTTAACAAATGGTGCTCAGTGAACTGGCTGGCAATCTGTAAAAGACTGAAACTGGACCCACAACTTTCACCATTAACTAAGATAGACTCGCACTGGATAAAAGATTTAAACTTAAGACTTGAAACCATAAGAATACTTGAAGAAAGTGCAGGGAAAACTCTTGAAGGAATCGACCTGGGTGAATATTTTATGAGGAGGACTCCCCAGGCAATTGAAGCTGTATCAAAAATACACTACTGGGACCTGATCAAACTAAAAAGCTTCTGCACAGCCAAGAACATAGTAAGTAAAGCAAGCAGACAGCCCTCAGAATGGGAGAAAATATTTTCAGGTTATACCTCCAACAAAGGTTTAATAACCAGAATCCACAGAGAACTCAAAAGTATTAGCAAGAAAAGAACACATTATCCCATCTCAGGTTGAGCAAGGGACATGAAGAGAAAATTCTTTAAAGAAGACAGACACACTATCTCAAACACATAAAAAAAAAAAAAAAGCTCATCAACCTTAATCATCAGAGAAATGCAAATCAAAACTACTTTGAAATATCACCTAACTCCAGTAAGAGTAACCCACATAACAAAATCCCAAAACCTCACTTCTACATTGCTGGTAGAAATGCACACTAATACGTTCCTTTTGGGAGGACGCTTGGACAATATTTAGAGATCTAAAAATAGACACGTCATTCGATCCTATAATTCCTTTACCTAGGTATATATCCAGAAGACCAAAAATCACAATATAACAAAGACATCTGTACCAGAATGTTTATTGCAGCCCAAGTCATAATTGCTAAGTCATGGAAGAAGCCCAAGTGCCCATTGACCCACGAATGGACTAGCAAATTGTGGTACATGTATACCATGGAATATTATGAAGCCTTACCTCTTTCATGTTTACATGGATGGAGCTGGAACATATTCTTCTTAGCAATGTATCTCAGGAATGGAAGAAAAAGTATACAATGTACTCAGCCCTACTATGAAGCTAATTTATACCTTTTGTATGAAGGCTATAACCCAACTATTGCACAAGAATATGGGGAAAGAGCCAAGGGAGGGGAAGGGAGGGGGGAGGTTAGGGTGGATTGAAGGTAATGGGTGGGGCCACACCTACGGTGCATCTTAGAATGGGTACAGGCGAAACCTACTAAATGCAGAATACAAATGTCTACATACAATAACTAAGAAAACGCCATGAAGGCTACGTTGAACAGTTTGATGAGAATATTTCAGATTGTATATGAAACCAGTACATTGTATTCCTTGATTACACTAATGTACACAG
>CAUYPK010024783.1:0-15745 GCA_963574355.1 Loris lydekkerianus
TACTTGTTTTATGTTTTTATTTTGTGAAGATAAACAATGGAAAAATCTACTAATTAAGTTATTACTTATAATTCTTTTGAAAAAATAATTATTAAATGGAAATACATGAAAATGTTCTTTGATATTATTGTAAACTACACATAGCAACTTAATATCAAAAGCAAATGGTGTAACTTATTAAAGGATTGATCCAAACATACCCACATATACACTAAAATGATTTTTCCAGAATTACTATAAAAACGTACTTGATAACATAAGGAACATAAGGTACATATTAGTACAGATAATTTTTCACGTTTTTCCTTGAAAATAAGTCAAAAGTGACCAATCAAATGTCAAATCACTACTTTCCACATTACCAAAGTTTTCAAAATAAGGAGTTAGCTTTAGAAATGTACACATTAGATCATTAAATTTTATTCCAAACATAAGCATCAGCACTGCTTTCAACCCATTGAAAAATGTACTTTTTTCTATATAGAGGAAGAATTATAGACATAGTTGATACTAGCTGATTATTAAAAATCTGACACAGATCTACATTTAGAATGTGCAGCTTCTAAACTGATTCCTACAGCATTTCTGCCGTTCACCTCTCTTAGGAAAATTAGTCGCAATCAATTAGTTGCAGTTATTTAACTTCCATGTTTTTGGATGAGTAAGCAGATTCCTGTTGTAAGTGAGTTCAACTTTTATTCCATGGTGGTCTGAGAGGATGCAAGAAATAATTCCTATTCCTTTAAATTTTTCTGAGGTTAGAATTGTGACCTAAGATGTGATTGATTTTCGAGTATGTTCCATGGGCTAATGAGAAGTATGTGTATTCAGTTTTGTTGGGATGAAATGTTCTGTAGATGTCTGCTAAATCCAAATGTTGGATGGTTAGGTTTAAATCTAAAATTTCTTTGCTCAGCTTCTTATTGGAGGATCAATCCAAAACTGCCAAAAGAGTGTTGAAATCTCCGACTATTATGGAGCTGGAGGAAATCAAGTTGCTCATGTCTGTTAAAGTTTCTCATATAAATTGAGGTGCATTCTGGTTGGGTGCATAGATATTAATAATTGAAATCTCATCATATTGAGTGTTACTCTTAACAAATATGAAGTGACCATTCTTATCTTTTCTTACTTTTGTTGGTTTAAAGCCTATTGTGTCTGCAAATAGAAGTGCAAGACCTGCTTTTTTCTGATTACCATTTGCCTGAAATATGGATGACCATCCTTTCACCCTGAGTCTATATTTATCTTTTAAGGTAAGATGTGACTCTTGTATGCAGCAAATATCTGGCCTGAGTTTTTTTATCCAGTCAGCTAACTGTGCCTCTTTAGAGGACAGTTTAAGCCATTCACATTAATGGAGAATATTGTTAAGTCTGGTAAAATTTTGGGTATTGAGTTTTTTGAAAGTCCAGTGGACATTTTTAATCATTTTGCCACTGTGGAAGTTGTAGTTTGATTAAAAGTTTCTGAGTGAGTTTACTTTTGTTTTAGAGGTTTGGGCTGGTCATTATGGAGGATAGGTCTGAGAATATCCCAAAGAGCTGGTTTGGTTATGGCAAATTTCTTCAACATATTAATGTCATTAAAGTATTTAATTTCTCCATCATAAATGAAACTCAGTTTAGCTGGATACAGGATCCGTGGTTGAAAGTTATTTTGTTTTAGGAGATTAAAAGCCGATGACCACCCTCTTCTGGCTTGAAAAGTTTCACCAGAAAGATCTGCAGTCACCGTAATATTCTTACCTTTGTAGGTAATGGATTTCTTATGTCTGGCTGCTTTCACAATTTTCTCCTTCATATTCACTTTAGTGAAGTTAATTATAATATGCCTGGGGGATGTCTTATTTGGATTGAGTCGTGCTGGGGTTCTGAACCTGTCTGTTATATGAATTTCAGAATTTCTTGGCATGTCTGGAAAATTCTCTTTCATAATTTTTTGGAGAAGGACCTCTGTGCCTAGTGAGGTCACTTCATCACTTTCAGGGATTCCAATGAGGTGGATATTAGCCTTCTTCAAATTATCCCAGAGCTCTCTGAGAAAATGATCTGGCTCTCCATTTCTTTTCCTCTTTGAGAGTTTGTTAGTGTTCAACAGCTTTGTCTTCAAGGTCAGAAATCCTTTCTTCTGCTTGCTCCACTCTGTTACTGAGAAATTCTACTGTATTTTTCAGATCATTGAGGAATGCAAATTCTTACTTCAGTGCATCAAGATAATTTGTGTTTTTTGTCTTTAAATTTGTTAAATTCTTGAGACAACTTTTGAATTTCTCCTCGAATTTCTAATTCTGACTTTTGAATAGCTCCTCAAATTTTTAATTCCAAATTGTCCTTCATTCTATTAATCTTGTTTGCAATTCAAGATTCAAAATTCTGCAATTCAAAATTCAAAATTCTGAATTCAATTTCTGTCATCTCAGCCTGCTGTTTATGAATGGGATCTTCAGTTATATCTGCCATATCTTTCCTTGGGGGGTGTTGATCTATTCTGGTTATTCATGTTACCAGAGTTTTTCTGCTGATTCCACCCCATGATTATTTTATACCTTTTTATTTTTCCCCTGGAGCTTTGTCGAGGACCTGCACAGTGCTATGGCCTGAGAAACTGGGGACCTGTTTGGTGTGGTGGGACTAAGTGGTTCTGTCTTATTTTCAGCTGGTCTCTGTCTGACCCTAGTGAAATAGTTACTCTGGGTTGAAGTCTTAGCTGTGGAGAAATACCAGCAATTAAGTCACCCCGCCCCCCATAGGCAACAATTGGAAAAGGAAAATCAAACCTTCATACAACCACACACCCAGGACACCACCTGAGTAATCCTTGGGCAATTGGCTCAGTTCAAAAGGTCCAAATCAATTGTCTCAGTCAGCACCTGTCTCAGGTAGGAGAGTTTAAAAGGTCTCTGGCAACTGGATCACAGTGGTCTGGTGACAACTCAGATATGGCTTGCTCCAGTGCTCTGTGGAGTCAGAAGGACCCACCCAGCAAACAGATTAGTCTGGGAAGGTTGATGCCTCCTTCCCCACCTTGCACCTCTTGCACACCCAGTCACTGGTAGCCCCGCAGGACTGTGACCCAGTTGCCTCTAGTAAACAGATACTCCAGGGGTTAGCACCTGCCTGAATCACAAGGAAATCTATATCTGCTCAGCCAGGCCACTGCACTCTGCCTCTATCCAGCAGGGGGAGGTGAGGCCTGACACCTTGGGCACTTGATGAAGGCTGGGGGGTGTTCTCTCAGTTCCAGCCCTGCCCCTGATTGATGTTACTGACACAACAGAACAAAACAACCTTGCGGGAATTTATTTATGTCCCTGCTAAATTCCCTGCAGAAGAGAAGCTGTTTTGAGTTCCCAGAGCCTGCACCTCAGGCCTTATCTTTGTTCCTGCATGTTTGTATTCCGTTAGCTGTCAGTTCACTCCTGCCTTCTTTTGTCTATAGGCTGGTGATCTTCTGAGGGCCGGGTGCGTCTTATGCTCCGTAAAGCAGTCCTCTGGGTCAGCCCTGCCCTGGGAATTTCCTGGCTCTGCCTGTGTGTTTTCTAGTCCCTGTGCTCCACCCAGGCCGGTACCACCTCAGGCAAACCCTTTACTCACAGTGCCTGTGTTTCCATCCCAGATCTGTTTCACAATGGTTGCCACCTGAGAAGATGCCCAACCTCCTCTGCTTGCGCAGGGAGACATGGGGTGTGGTGTGGCTTTGTAATATCCAGGAGTGACCCCTATTGTTGCCAAAAATGGCTGTTACTCTGTGCCTTGGGGCACCGCCACTCTGGTGTGGTTCCCTCTTAGCCGACCATTCTCTCCTCACTCCCATGCCACAGATTCAGCACTGACCAGCTATAGTCTAGGCCCTGTCCACAGCCCTCGAGAAAACACCCAAGAATCTGGACTCCTGAAGGACAGGCCTCCAGACCTCAGAGCGAAAGTGGAGGGGAGTGCTGGGAGCTCAGAATTATAGGTAGAGAATATGTACAGTTTTATACAGTTTTATGCCTGGCAGGAGAATGCTGTTACACCCTAGTAAGGTATGTAGGTTCAGTTTTTGGATGGTCTTTTTCATTGAGTGTAGTGGGACTACCTTTGAACTCTGCTCATTTGCTTGTGGGGCACTCCAAGCTGTTCTCATGAGGAAGGGGACTCTTGTCCGCTTGGTAATGGATTTTTACTTTTTGTTTGTATCCATGGGGTCACAGCTCACCTCAGCGGGGTTGATGTGCATTCTTCAACCTTCTCTCTTGGTGTAACTGTAATCCACCAGGTTACTTGCTAAATTTCTGTCCTTTAACTCTCCTTCTGGATGGGAGCCTCTGTGAAAAGCTGGCTTCAGTCAGCCATCTTCTCTCCACCCTCCTCTATTTTTTTCTATTTAAATAAGAATGTCATTGGTATTTTGATGAGAATTGCATTTAATCTGTAGATTACTTTGTATAGTGTGGATAGTTTAACAAAATTTATTCTTCTAATCCATGAGTATGAAATATCTTTTCATTTTTGTGTGTGTTTTCTTCAACTTCTTTCATCAATATTTCTAGTTTTCTTTATAGAGATCTTTCACTTCTTTGGTTAAGTTTATTCATAGGTATTTCATTTTATTTATAGTTACTGTGAATGGGATTGTTTCTTTTTCAGATTGTTTACTGTTGGATACAGAAATACTACTGATTATTGTATATTTATTTTGTATCCTCAACTCTACTGAATTTGTTTATTCAGTTCTAATAGTTTATGTTTATTCAGTTCTAATAGTTTATCCCAATAGTCTTTGGGTTGCACTAGATGTAAGATCATATCATCTGCAAATAAGGGTAATTTAATTTCTTCCTTTCCAATCTGAATATGCTTTATGTCTTTCCTTTGTCCAATTGCTCTAGCTAGAACTTCCAGTACTATGTAGAATAACAGTGGTGAAAATTGGCATTCTTGTCTTTTTCTAGATTTTAGAGGAAAGACTTTCAGTTTTTCTCTATTCAGTGTATCTCCACCTACTAGCTATGGGTCTGTGTCACATGGCTTTTATCCTATTGAGGAGGTAAATTTTTTGTATTCCCAGTGTTTCAATTTTTTTTTTATAACTGGCCAATGATGTTGTATTTAAGTTTTATCTTATTTTTAAATGACAATAATAATTGTACATATTTATGGCATACAATGTGATGTTTCAGTACAAGTACACATTGTGCAATGATCAAATCAGAATATTTAGAAAACCCATTACTGCCAACATTTATTATTTCATTGTGGCAAAAACACATTCAGAAATCTCTCTTCTAGCTATTTGGAATATTTATACAATAACTCATTATTAACTATAGCCATCTTACTATACAACAGAATACCGGAACTAATCTCTCCTATCTTAACTTTGTACCCATTGACTAACCTCTCCCTTTCCCAACCCTTCCTGACTTTCCCTCCCCTGCCTCTTGTAATCACTATTCTCTCTGCTTCTATGAGATTAACTTTTTAGCTTCCACGTATGAATGAGATCATGTAGTATTTATCTTTCTGTGTCTGGCTTATTTCTTATATTTTTGGGGTTTTTAAAAATTTTTCTCAAATTAATATGAGGATACAATTTTTAGGTTTCTTTGTTCTCACTTCCAGGATAAAGTTCCATTTGTAGAAGAGTCCTTCACCCAAGGGGCATGTTATACACCCTCCCAAAGTGCACATTATGTGAGAGCCCACCTAATGCCCTCCCTCCTTCTACCCCCCTCCCTGCTTCCTTGTACCCCCAACTGGACTATATTAGTGTTTTATTGTTCTTATGAGTATGTAATTGTTTATATATTGATTTCATATTGGTATGCAGTACATTGGATATTTCTTTTTCCATTCTTGTGATACTTTACTAAGAAGAAAGTGTTTCAACTCCAGGTAAGTGTAAAATATGTAAAGTCACCACTTTTTTAATGGCTGAATAACATTCCATGGTATACATATACTGCAGTTTGTTGATCCATTCATGAATTGATGGACATTTAGGCTGTTTCCACGACTTGGCAATTATAAATTGAACCACAATAAACATTCTAATGTAAATGTCTTTGCAGTAAAATGATTTTTGTTCTTCTGGGTAGATACATAGTAATGGGATTTCAGGATCAAATCAAAGGTCTACTTTTAGATCTTTAAGGATTCTCCATATTTCTCTCCAAAAAGGCAGTATTAGTTTCCAATCTCATCAGCAGTGTAGAAGTATTCCCTTCGCTTCACATTCACTCCAGCATCTGGTGTTTTGGGACTTTGTGATGTGGGCTGATATTTTAGAGTGGTTTTGATTTGCATTTCTCTGATGATTGAAGATGATGAGCATTTTTTCATGTTTTTTGGCCATTTGTCTGTCATCCTCAGAGAAGTTTCTGTTCAAATCTTTTGCCCACTTATAGAGAAGGTTGTTTGTACTTTTCTTATTGCTTAATTTGAATTCGAGGTAGATTCTAGTTATCAAGCCTTTGTCAGATTCACAACATGCAAATATCTTCTCCCATTTCGAAGTCTGTCTGTTTGCTTTAATTGTGGTACCCTTTGCTGTGCAAAAAGCTTTTTAATTTGATCAAATACCAGTTGTTTGTTTTTGGTGTCACTGTAATTACTAGGGGTGTCTTCCTCATAAAGTTTTTTCCCAACCATCTTCAAGTGTTTTCCCCACACTCTTTTCTGGAATTTTTATTATTTCATGTCTTCAATATAAGTGTTTTAAAATTTTTTATCCTGAAGAGATGTTGAATTTTATCAAATGCTTTTTCAGTATCAATTGTTGAAATGATCATATGATTTTTTCCTTCATTCTGTTGATATGATGTATCACAATGATTGACCTGTGTATGTTGAACCATCATTGCATCCCTGGAATGAATTCCACTTGATTATAATGAATATTTTTTTAAAGCTGTTGTTGAATTCAGTTTTCTGGTATTTTGTTGAAGGTTTTTACATCTATGTTCATCAGAAATATTGGCCAATAGTTCGTTTTTTTTTGTTGTGTCTTTGTCTGGTTTTGGTATCAGAGTGGTATGGTCTTTGTAGAATTCAGTTTTTTGGAATAGTTCAAGTAGGATTGGTATCAGTTATTCTTTGAATGCTTGGCAAAATTCAGCAGCGAAGCTTTTGGGTACTGAGCTTTCATTTGATGAGAAATTTTTTATTACTGCCTCTATCTTGTTACCTATTATTGGTGTAGTCAAGTTGAATTTCTTTCCTGTTTAATATTGATAGGTAGTATGTGTCTATAAATTTATCTATTTCTTCTATGTTTTTCAATTTGGTGGCATATAATTGCTCATAGTAGTTTCTAAAGATTCTTTTGGCTTCTGAAGTATTCAGTGTGATGTTTTCTTATTCTTTTCTAATTTAATTTGGGTATTCTCTCTTTTTTTCTTAATCTGGCTAAAAATATGTCTATTTTGTTTATCTTTTCAAAAAGCCAACTTTTTGTTCCATGGATCTTTATGGGGTTTTTTGTTTAAATTTCACTTATTTCTGCTTTGATCTTGTTTGTTTCTTTTTCTTCTGCTACTTCTAGGTTTGGCATGCTCTTTCTTTCCTAGTTCTTTGATATGTATTATCAGGTTATTTATTTGAAGTTTTCCTACTTTTTGGATGTAGGTATTTATTGCTACACAATTTTCTCTCTTATTACTATTTTTTTATTAATCCCATAGTTTTTATATATTGTCTTTTCATTTTCATTTGTCTTGAGAAAATTTAAATTTTAAATTTACTGCTTAATCTCTTCATTAAATCACTGGTCATTCAGGGCATTTGGTCTAATTTTCATGTATTTATACACTTTTAATTGTTTCTCTTATTATTGGTTTCTAGTTTTATCCCATTGTGGTTAGAGAAAATACTTGGAATGATTTAAATTTTTTTGAAATTGTTAAGAATTGTTTTTTTACCTAACATTTGGTTTATTCTTGAGAATGACCCCTGAGCTGAGGAGAAGAAAGTGACTACAGCTTGGATGAAAGATTCTGTAAATCTCTATTAGGTGCATTTGGTCAATGGTGCAGATAAAGTTCAATGTTTCATCATTGATTTTATGTCTAGATGATCTGTCCAATGCTGAAAGTGGAGTGTTGAATTCTCCAGTGATTATTGTAATGGAGTTCTCTTTTTAGCTCTGCTAATACTTACTTTAAATATCTGAGTGCTTCAGTGTTGCATGTGTAAATATTTAGAACTGATACTTTCTCTTGCTGAATTGATGCCCTTCCTCATTCTGTAATGAACTTCTTTGAAAGTATTTACAGTTTTCATCTTATGATCTATTATCTCATAGAAGTGTAGCTAGTCCTGCTCTTTTTTGTTTGTTTGTTTGTTTGTTTCTATTTGCATGGGGTATCTTTTTGCATTTCTTTATTTCAAGTCTATGTGTGTCTTCACAAGTGAAATGTATTCCTTGTCTACAATATACAGTTGGCTGTTGGGTGTTTTTTCCACTCAGCCACTTATGTCTTTTAATTAGAGAATTTAGTCCACTCACATTTAATGTCATTATTCATAGGTAAGAACTTCCATCTGCCATATTGCTATTTGATTTCTGGTTGTTTTGTCATCTCCTTCTTCCTTACATCCTTTCTATCAACCTTGGTTAAAAGTGATTTTCTCTGATAGAGAAATTTCTATCTAATATCTTGACTCCGATTTTTTGTGTATTATCTGTTGTAGATTTTCAATTTGAAATTAACATGAGACTTGTTAAAAATATTTTATCACCAATTGTTTTAAACATATGACAATTTTGCTTACCAATGAACAAAGAGAAATCTAACACAAGTTCTGCTTTTTAACTCTATCCCCTCATATTTTTAACTTTTTATGTTTCATCCATACTTATTTTTACTCTTTAGATATGTTGACACCTTTCAATAGAGCAATAATCGTTTGCTGTATTTTTCAAGTCCTATTTGAAAGCTATTTTTCAGGCTATATAATATGGGTAGATGAAGTGGGTCAGTGATTATTTTTTTCCTTTTGAATATAATTATTATCTGCTTACAATTATGGATATCAAGTATATGCAAATATTATGCAATAGCAATACATTTGGCAATAAAAGGCAATTACTAGTAGCAATCATTACTTTAATTACTTAGTTATTTTGAAAATAGTAGAGGATGGAGAGAGGCCTGTTTTCTACTTCTCTCCCCTTATTCTTTTCTATGCAAATAAGCCTAATTTCATATCAATTAGTTAGGCCTTACAAATCATATTGTGGTGATGCTATAATTCATATTTGTTTGAACTTGGATTGGTGGGAAATGGTCAAATTCTAGAATTTTTTTTTCTTTTTTGCACTATTTTGAAGATAAAGCCAACAAGATTGAATATGGATTGTGAGAATAAAAACATATCAAGACTTGAATTTTTTGGACTGAATAATGGGAGTCCTAGCATTTACTACAATGTGAAATGGGGAAGAATGGAAGATATGTGTGGGGATTTTGTGTGTGTGCCTGTGTGTATGCGCGTGTGTGGCTGTGCATGTGTGTGTGTGTGTGTGTGTGTGTGTAGAGAGAATCAAGAGTTTGTTTTTGTGTGTGTGCTACTTCTGAGATGAGTATTAGGCACTTGAATGCAAATATCAACTAGATAGTTTCTTAAGGAAGTATGAACTTCAGAGAAGAGATCTGGGCTTATAATACAAATTTGAGAGTCATCATCAAATAAGTGGTATGCCACACCACAAAATAAGAAGGAAAACATTAAGGGGATGAGGATATTTAACTACTGTATTTCACAGTCTAATACGGTAACCACAACCAGGTGTATTCAGCACTTGAAATATGGCTACTCACATTCAAGATGTACTATAAAGTGTGAAATATACACTGGATTTCAGAGATGTATTTTGCAGAATGTAAAATATTTTACTAAAACTTCTATGCTGTTAGTTGTTAAAATGTTATCTCAATATGTGAGATTAAACATATTATTAAAATTAGTTTTACCTGTTTCCTTTTACTTTTTAATGTAGCTACTAGAAAATTTAAAATTATATATGTGACTCATATTTTGGTTGGGCAGTGAAGTTATAGAGAAAAAGATGTTCAAGAATTGAATTCTTGGGAATTGCTAGACAAAACTATTCAGAAGAAGCAGAGTCAAAAATTAGACTGAGGTAGGGGGAAAGATACCAAGAGATGTTACATCCAGAAAATCAAATGAAGAAAATATCTTAAGGAGGAAGTAGTGACTACCTATGTCAAAGTTTTAATTGACTATGGATTTTCAAATAAAATTAGGGTTGAGGACTGACAACTGGCTTAGTAGAGTAATGATTATTGGTATTTGAGCAAGAATAATTTCTGTGAAGCTGTAAGGTGAACACCTAATTGAAATATTTCCAGAGAGAATTAGAGAAAAGTAAAGAATAAAAAAATAAAATATTAAATAGAAAACTCTTTTATTCTTTTTATTTTTCAATAAAATTCTTTTTATTTTTTGATAAAAAATAACATATTAAATAGAAAATTCTTTTCTTTTGAAGTGTATTTCTGCAAAGGGGAAGAAAAAATAAATAACCCTTGGGGGCCAGTATGGTGTGATTGATATAGGCTTTTTTAGGAAATGAGAAACAGCAGCATGTTTTTTATGATGATATGGATGATCTAGCATAGAGGGATTCCAAGTTCATAGAGGAAAACTGCGTTTGTGATTTCCTGGTGAGTCTACAGGGGTTGAACTCTAAAGCAAAATGCAAATCAATATGACCAGCTGACTTGCTAGCAGAATACATAAAATCTAGCAGGGGGTGGGTTGTGACAAAGCTTATGTGAGTGTGAAAAACTTGTTACTTAAGAATAAACTCAGGCTGGGAGTGAGAATTTGAGAGTCTGCCTTTAAAAATGGGAAGAGATGAAGTACGAAAGGGAGGTAATTAAATAATTAAAAAAAAAAAATCAGAGCTTCTATGTGAAAATCTCCCTTTAGTTCATAAGCAATAAAACATTTATTCTTGGGGAATTACAGAGCAGTATGTTCCACAGTATTATTTATTTTATTTAAAGAAGTGGCAAACTCTAAGGGAAGGATGAATTAAAGAAAGCAATAAGGTTTCATTTCAGCAATAATAGATGATTCTTTGGCTTTGCTTTATTTTCATGTGCATACTTTGAATGTTTTGCTTTCACTACTGATTGGAATTACATGAAGTAATTAATAATGAACATATTTTGACATTGCAACCAACAAGAAAAGCATGGTTGCTTCAAGACAGAAGATAAAGAATAGCTGCACTGAAAAATAAAAACTTTTAACTGTTGTAAACAAAATGTAGTCCAGGTTTTGCTTCTTCTGTAACTAAATGCTAAGAAAAAATGACTAAGGATTCAAAGCACTGTATGTATCTGAATGCTTGCTTTCAAGAGAAGAAGTAATTGTAATATTTTCCATTACTTAATTAATTTTAAGTTCAATATTTATTATTAAATTCCACATGTCAAACACTGTGATACAAGATTAGATGAAGACATTAATCCCACCTGTAAGAACCACATATCACTTATGTGGTACATGAGCAGAAGAATCACACCTATAAACAAATATTGTAACAGTAATAGTGAGCGTCCATTATTTGTGAGGCATAGTTTGCATAACATACATGCAGCATAGGAACTAAATTCAATCAGTAAGGAGACTGATATCATAATTTCTCCAAATCCACTCAATTAACAAAGTGGGAGAAGTAGAATTTAACCCAGTTTGGTTTAGTTCCCAAACTAACACTTTTCTCTAATACATATTCACCTTGACGAGCAAATAAAATAATAAAGATGCAGATCTATGATTTGTTATTGAATAATAAGTTACCTCAGACCTTAGTGGCTGAAATGCCATTTATTTATTTATCTCAACTTTCTGTGAGTCAGGAATTTGGAAATGGCTTTGCTGGGTGCTTTCACTCTGTCCTCTGCAGACTATACTCAAGTATCTGCTGGAATTGCAGCTATACACTCAAGGTGCCACTGGAGGTGAAGTCATCTCCTGGCTCATATGCATGATTACTGACAGAATTCAGTTTATCTAGGCTTGTAGGAGGAAGGGAATAGCTTCCTGAACCAAGCTGTTGGCCAGGTGCTTACATTAGATCTCTGCCTCAAGTATCTCTTCATAGAGCATTGCACAAATGACAACTTCCGTCCCTGGAATTAGTGAGTGAGAGAACAAGGAGGGGAACAAGATGGAACCTGCAGTCTTTTTGTAACCAGATATGAATGAGGCTTTTCATAACTTTGGCTGTATTCTATGTTTTAGATGAAATAAGTTTGGTTCACACTCCAAGGGGGGAGATTACCTGAGGGCTTAAATACCATGAGCCAGATATCCTTGGGAGCCATTGTAGAAGCAGCCTACCACAAGGCACACACAAAATGCAGTAGTAGCTCAAAGGAAAAATCATTAAATTGGTTGGAGTGGGGGCAAGAGTTTAAAAAAAGCTGAACTGTGGGGTTAACATTGTATAGTGGTTAAGAAGTTATATGGTTTAATGAATTTAATTTTTTTTTTTTTTTTTTTTTAATAAGGGAAGGTATAGTTAAGACATGAAGTGGTTAAAGGCTTTCCTGGAAGCTAGAACAATATGAGAAAATGTGCTGGGTTATTAAGCTCTGTAGGCAAGTTGGAAATGAAATTATAGAACAATAGACCTCAAATTTCGGGGAGTCTGAGAACCTGTTTGAATAGTGATGATAAATGTTACTGTTCTCAGAAGAAAATAGCATATGAATACATTTGTTATTTTTCTGAGATTACCTGGACCCAAGTTTAAAGAAAAAGTTATGGTTAATTAGGCCGGGGGTGGGTGGGTGGGTGGGGGGTTGAAGCACATCCTTACTAGGAATTGGAATTTTATTCAACAAGGCAATAGTTAACCTCTGAAGAAAATTTAAGGGGCAGAGTTGCTGATAATATTCACTAACAATATTTGCAATGTCCACTAGTGGATTTGGACGAAAAGGGTAGGATAGAAAACTACTGTAGTAACCCAGGCAACAGGATAAAGACATCTGAAGAGGGCAGTGATGATTGGATAGAGAAAAAGACTAATCTCTAGGAAGTATGCTCAATTGAACTTGCTGACTAAATGAAACTCAGGTGATAAAGAAGAATGACTTTAGTGTTCTGCTTTTAGAAGTTGGCTGATAACATTTTGACAAGTGTGATTATTTTGAGATAAGAAGATGAAAATTCATCAAAATACTGTGCATGCATATTGACTAATGCATCAATTTAGGGATAAAAGAATAAATATAATATTGATAAAAAAAGACATATTTGCAGTGGCAATGTGTGATAAGTACCATATTTGCCTAGAATAAAAACAGCAAATCAGACAGAGAAAATCAGACAGAAATTCTGTCTACAACATAAGTTAGATGCAAAAATGCTGAGAATGACCTTTGGTTACTATAGACTAGATTAATTAATGGAATTGCACTTTTTAATTTAATTAATGAGATTTGAACCAGAAAATGCTTCTCTTTTGTTATTAGTCAGTCAGTTGATTCATAGATACGGGCCAAAGAATATTTCAAATCACCTCAAGCTCAGGGTCATCTCCCTATTTCCTTCTTTGTTGCTCTTCCTCCTCCTCCAAGTGCCTTTGAAAACCATGATGGGGCTACTGTGGATAAGAAGGACGGAAAGTAAGACAGGCATTAATTAATTTCCTTTGCTTGGCAATAACAAATGGGTGATCTTTTAAGAATTGTGGCCATGAGGATGACCAGAGGTCAAGGCTTCAGAAATCAGTTCCTTACCTTTCTGTCCTCCAGGCACCCTTTATGACCCTGGCAGTTTTAGGGGTTATAATTTACAGAGCAATAGTTTGGTCCTTATAGAGGAATGTCATCATGACCAAATGCCATATGAATTTTGATGCTCTCTCATTTGAGCTTTGGCCTAATGCAATTTCAATTTAATTTGCTAGAATGGTAGGGCCATTTGGCTGAACCATCAACAATAAAACATATGCTTACTTTCTTAGTTCTTATAAATACAGAATTGAATTTAACATGTTAACAGCTATGACAACTCTCTTCAAGGACTATAAACTTCATAAAAGTCATACAAGTATACAAATAATTATGAAGAAAATAAAATTATACTTGCATGTCTACTAATGTAAAGTAAATTATACTTGCATGTCTACTAATGAAAGGTAAATTATACTTGCATGTCTACTAATGTAAAGTAATTGTTGGGAATCCAAAAATATCTCAGTTAGCAGGTGGCATCCCAAAGAGCCTGTGAGTGACAGGTAGGATTTTTAAGAAGTTGAAAAAAAGCAGAAGAAATAGGAGGAAATATAATCATAAAACTTAAAGATATACCGTTGTTTAATAAGGTTTCTTTAAGTGAAAGATGAGATTGGAAAGGTAAAGTTAAAGTAAAATTAGTTCATCCTCCGTACATTGTCACTAAAAATGGAAAAAGAACTTTGTTGATTTCTATGGTAGAAATGTTGACTGGCAAACTCGGTTTCTTTTCTTTCCTCACATAGAGCTTAACTGTACGTAAAACATCATGCGCTCTAGTTACGTGTTGCTACGTGATGAAATTTTGACAATGCTGTGAAGTGGGGCATCTCCAGGCCTGGCCCATACAAAACATTAAATGCCATCCTCTGTGTTTTTTATCCTTCATACTCATATTATTTGATTTTGATCCTTATTATAAGATTACTATAATCAAAACCATGTGTTGCTGATTAAAATAAAGAAACAAAAATCATCAAAATGGAACAAATAGTCCAGAAATAGACCCAAATAAATAATAAACTGATATTTGATGAAAGTGAAAGGGCAATTCAATGGAAAAAGGAAAAGTTTTCAATAAATGGTGCTAGAATAATTGAACATCCATCTACAAAAACATCAACCTCAATACATACTTCACATCTGTTACAAAAGGTGGCAAAATGAATGTCAAGCCCAAATTGTAAAATGTACAAGTCTAAAAGTTCTAAATGAAATCCTCGATAAAAATCTTAATCATCTTCAACATTCCAAATTCCTACAAAAGATACCAAAAGCATGATGCAAAAGATAAAAATTGATCAATTAAGCTCTATCAAAATTAAAGCCTTTTGTTCTGTGAAATACCTATTGTGAGAATAAGAAGGCCAACTACAGAGCTGAAGAAATATTTGTAAATCACATTTCTGACATGGGACTGGTATTTAGAAATATAAAATCCTAAAAATCAAATGATAAGAAAATTAACAACCCAGTATAAGAAATGAGCAAAAGATCCGGGCACTCCACCAGGGAAGACATTTTGATGATGCCTATGAAAAGTTGCTCAACAAAATTAATCACTAGGAAATGCAACTTAAAACCATGTGAAATACTGGTATGTGTTTATTAGCATGGCTAAAACGAAATGAGAAATACCAGCTAACAATAAAAAGCATTGGTTAGGAAGTGAAGCAACTGGGAACTCTTTATTGATGAGAACAGAAAATGATGCAAGTGCTTTAAAGCAAAATTTGGCAATTTATTTAAAATTTAACACACACTTGCCATATGTCCCAAAGATCCTACTTCTAGGTACTTTCCCTAGAATAGGATAAGGAGAGGTTGCATAGTGGATTACATTCATAGTACCCAAAGACGGGTAAGATCACTCTGCATTCAGTCAACCTAAGACAGGGATCAAACCATTGATGTTTGTATCCCCATGATGGGTAAGACTGAAACTGCAAGAGCAGGCAACCTAAGACAGGGGCTATGTTT
>CAUYPK010024786.1:0-48729 GCA_963574355.1 Loris lydekkerianus
GAAAAACATACCATGCTCATGGCTGGGAAGAATCAACATTGTTAAAATGTCCATACTACCCAAAGCAATATATAATTTCAACGCAATCCCTATCAAAGCTCCACTGTCATACTTTAAAGACCTTGAAAAAATAATACTTCATTTTATATGGAATCAGAAAAGAACTCGAATAGCTAAGACATTACTCAGAAATAAAAACAAAACAGGAGGAATCACGCTACCAGACCTCAGACTTTACTACAAATCAATAGTGATCAAAACAGCATGGTATTGGCACAAAAACAGACAAGTAGATGTCTGGAACAGAATAGAGGACCAAGAGATGAATCCAGCTACATACCGTTATTTGATCTTTGACAAGCCAATTGAAAACATTCAGTGGGGAAAAGATTCCCTATTTAACAAATGGTGCTGGGTGAACTGGCTGGCAACCTGCAGAAGACTGAAATTGGACCCGTACCTTTCACCATTAACTAAGATAGACTCTCATTGCATTAAAGATTTAAACTTAAGACATGAAACTATAAAAAATACTAGAGGAGAGTGCAGGGAAAACCCTTGAAGAAATAGCAAGTATTTTATGAGGAGTAGTATTTTATGTAGTTTTTAGTATTTAGGCGAGTATTTTATCAGGAAAACCCCCAGGCAATTGAAGCAGCTTCAAAAATACATTACTGGGACTTGATCAAACTAAAAACCTTCTGCACAGCCAAGAGCACAGTAAGTAAAGCAAGAAGACAGACCTCAGAATGGGAGAAGATATTTGCAGGTTATGTCTCTGACAAGGGTTCCCCTGTATTCTTATTCCATCGTCATTAGTAGTGTTCTCTCCCTATCTTTCAATTCTTCCCACGTTTTTAATGCTGGACTGTCATTCAACCGGTCAAACACTAGGTGTCAGTACAACATCACTTAAACCTCAAATGGGGCCGCGCAAGCCCTTCTGACAATGGCTCTAGGTCCTCTCATTGGGAGAACAGGTCCACCGGTACCTGGAAGAGTTAAAAATGAAGAGACGTTGTAGACCAGTGGTTCTCAACCTTCCTAATGCCCTGACCCTTTAATACAGTTCCTCATGTTGTGGTGACCCCCAACCATAAAATTACTTTCATTGTTACACACGGCTGTGGTTTCAGCCCCGCTGAACAGTAGGTCACCCCTCCGCCCAGGTCACCGAGAACGGCTTCCCCATGCTAACACACGGCTGTGGTTTCAGCCCGACAGCCCAGCACTAGAAAAGGTGATGCTGAGAGCTGCTGCTGAGCTGCTGCTGCTGAGCTGCTGCTGAGCTCCTGGTGAGCCAGAAAGCAGCTGCCTCTCCCTCCTCTTCCAGCTCTTGGCCCCCTCACTTCCCCCGACCTCCCCTGGGCTCCTCTTCCTCCTGCCTGGAGAGCCCCCAGCTCCTTATGGCTTCCCTGGCCTCTTTTCACTTTCCCTTGAGCAAACTCCTCCCTTTCCAGGGGTTGGACTCCATCCACAGTCAAATCCACTCCCCTCGATACCCATCCCAGACCTCCCTTCCTGAGCTCTGGCCTCACACCAACTGACCCAAAGCTCTACAAATACCAAGCAGGATACGTGAATGTGCCCACTGACCGCACAGCTGGTGTGTCCGCTGCCTGGGAGCCCTGCGAGAGTCTAACCTCTCCTCTTTCCCATTGGGTCTCTCTCCCAAATATTTCCAACTCCCTTCAGCGTCCTCAGCCTGCCCACTCACCCTCTCACTCAGCCACCAGAACCTCCCAGCAGGGTGACTGCAGTAGCCTCCTAACAGGTTTGCTCTAACACTGCCCTACCTCCCCTGACCCCGCCATATTCTCCAAACAGCAGCCAGAATGATCTTCTTATAATATAAATTCAACCTGCTTCTTCCTTTACTAAAATCTTTCAAAGATTTAAGACGCGGGATAATCTATCTGCTGTTTCAGCTGCATCTGATGCCACTGGTTCCCTTATCTCTCTTTGGCCATCTGTTGGTCCCTTAAACGTGGCAGCCCGTCTCCTTCCCCCTTCAGGGCCTCCATAGAGGCCAATAACAAGGCTGCCTCAGTGTTCAGGCAGCAGTGACCCTGCTCCCCTCGAGCTCAGCTCGTGGCCCCACATTTGCTGAGCTCTGCACCAGGCTGCCTGGGTTCACACTGGGTCGCAGAGCTCGGCAGCTGTTGCTATGGAATTGAACTCCACTGAGGAGACCAAAGACTCTGCTGCAAATCACTGACCATTTAATGAGGTGACTGACCAGGGCCGATGCTGCAAAACCCGCCTTCAAGCCCAAACAGCAAGGAGGCTTCCAAAAGGAGGTTCTGCTGTGTTTGTTTTCCATATCTATACTTGGCCTGTTCGGAAAATAAATAATGCATCGTACAGTGGAGTAGGCAAACATGAGCTGGCTCTCTCTCCTTCCTCACACACCAACGGTAGATGTAAAAGGAGGTTTTCAGCAGACTGAAAGCGGGATTAGCTGCAGTCATTCTCCTGCACAGATGTCGGCTATCTGCTTCTCCCTGTGGTTATTAATAGTATAAGTAATATAAAATTATAGGCAGGGATCTTTCCTCTACTTCCCCGGGGCTTCTGAACCTTTTTTGGAAATATTTCCTCAAGCATTCACATAGGACATCCCACAGATGAAGATTCATCCTTTAACTTTTGCAAGTTTTCTATTCTCCAAACGCAATGTTACTAATCCCCACACTGGGGGACAGTTTAACAAACAGAGCCCAAGTTGTAAACTGAAAGCTGGTAGCTAAATTCCAGCTAAGAAATTGGTTTAATTGTTAGGCACTAAAAATTTTCAGATTTAGGTTTTAGAAGAATTATGGATTCTGATGCCGTTACATGACAAATACTGTGTCCAGCTCCCTGCAGCCCCGGTACAACGGTCTCTTCCTGAGGCCCCTATAACTCAGGTCACCTGCTGTCTCCTAAAGGCATCACCATCTGTCCCCTCAGACGGGGATTTCATTTATCAGAGAATTCTCCACAATGAGCCAGAGAGTTCTTGGAGAGGAAAGATGTAGCAAGAAAAACAAAAAGGCTCGCAGCAAAAGCTCAGGGGTTGGTGGACAGACCAACTTTGCTGTCAGTTGTCACTGGAACTTGATTACATCAAAATAGAACATAATTAACTGACGTTGAATTTTGGAACATACAAATTATTGCTCTGAAACATTTTTTCCAGCTCCAGTTAGAAAGTGTCCTAACACACGGCTGTGTGGACGATAAAGAGAGGCTGTGTTCTGGAACTCTGAGTGCAAATAATTTAATGAATGAAAAACTTTAACCATAATTAAAATTCCCCACGTACATTCCATTTTTATCACGGAATGCAGGGACGAGTGAATGAGACTGCAGGAAAAATACGTGCAGGTTTTGGCAGTGATTTGAACTTCCCAAAATGAAGAGTGACCCACAAATGTTTGATTTCGGGTTTCCAACCAAAAACTCTAAGACAATTCTTGAGTTTTAAGCCATCTGACTTCCTTGTTTATAAAACCACCACATCATAAGCATTGATTTCACTGTAGCTAAACTCCTTTAAATGGAAAAAAAAAAATGTAGAGCTATTTTATTCTGGAAAAAACTTTAGAAGGTGTTTTTATTATCATCCTCATATTAAAATAGAACTCTGAATGTCCCTCATCCTAGTGTGTAAGGACATGTCATTTTCCCTGCAAGGAGACAAGAATTAAATACATGGGGGCTTCCTCCTCTAAAGCTGATAAAAATATATATATATATATATATATATCAAAGCTTGCCCAACACCACCTCACTCTGACCCTTAGAGAAGGATTAAGATGTTCAGGAAATGTTAAGGCCTTGTCACAAGTCCCTTTGGAAAGCAATTCAATGACTGTCATATGTGAACATCTCATCTCACAGAACCAAAGGACACTGGAGCTCAGAGGGACAGACCAGTCCTCTAACACATCCCAGGTGAGGGCCCTGAACCTGAAAAAGGTCAAAGGGGAAAGCTGCGGTCTCCGACCCTCAGCAGAACTCTTTCTGGGCTGTGCCTTTAAGCTGTCCGAGAGCAGCAACAGTCTCGTTTATTGTTGCGGCCCAAAGTGCTTATTTCTGATGTACCTGAAATTCACAAGGGAATTTGAACTATGTGAGATTACTCATTTCATAATAGGTCTAAGTGCTAGTGTAGGGGTAGAAAGACCTTCCCTCGGGTACAGCAAGCACCTCTGAGTCCCCAACATGCCTCCCGGCCAGCAGCTCAGGCTCCAAAATCATGTCCAGGCTAGAATCTGAATTCAGTTCATTAATTTATGTGTAATAACTGTTGGTTATATGCTATCTATTGTGATAATCTCAAAAAAGTAAAAAAAAGAAAAAAAAATGATGCCCTAGTTCCCCAAAGGGGAGAAACAACGGCAGGCAAATTGCATTTCCAGAGTGTCCAGCATGGGTCAGAAGTCAGGATTAACTTTTTGCTCATTTCTCGAGATGCCCCTTGATAGGCGTGCGCTTCCAATCTAATTCAGGAGGTCAGACCTTCCCACTCAAGCCCAACCAGAGCTACAGGACGGGGCAGTGGGAGTGCAAAATATACAGACAAGTGACAGCCTGCGAGAGGTCGCAGGAGGGAGACCTCAGTCCTGGCTGGGGAAGCAGGAAGGCAGAGGCAGAGTGTCAGTGAGAGGCATTCAGAGAAGGTTAGAGAGCTGGGAATAGTCAGACTATCTTCAGAGGGAGTGAGTGGCCCATCTGCTATAGCAGGAGAGGTCAAAGGGGCCAACAGGGATTACAGGTGAGAACCCAAGTAGAAGGGAGACCAAGAGCCGCCCGCAGTGCACCCATGAGGCTGGACTTTATTCCCCAGAGCACAAGGCCAGCCTTGCCTGTCAATAGTTGCTTTAGACACAGCACTTTTGATGTGCAGCTTGATCAAACTACCCCCTTGGCCATTAACCCAAAGAAAGAAATCATTTCCTTCTTAAAAATGCCCAGCTATGCCACGAATGGGCCGCGCCGCCTCAGGGCGATGCCTTGAGCCTGTGGAATTTGATGTGTTCTTATTGTTACAGTCCACCTGGAGCTGCTGCTGCAGCTCAGAGGCTGGCTGGCTGCGGAGGACTTGAGCATGCTGTCCTCTCAAACCACCTGCCAATTATGCACAGGCCATGCCCCCACATTCTCAGCTGGAAAATGTGCCCAATGATTTGCAGCCTTCTGGTGGGAGAGCCATCCATCTTGGGAAGGGCAGAAGTTCCCTGGTCTCTCTCCCTCTCTCTCTCCCTCTCTCTCTCTTTCTCTCTCTCACACACACACAGAGCTCTCTCCGACCACCCAGAAGCAGAGCGCAGCTCCCTCCCCAAGCCTGCACCACCCAGACACACTGAGAGTGCTTGGGAGGGAGTGAAGTACACTCTGTGCGCATGGAATAGATTGTGCTTGTTTAAAAGCCCAAAGACAAAGAAGAGTCTGGGTAAATACGAGGAAACTGAGGCTTGGTCACAAGGAGGTGCCCACCCGCGTTCCCAAAGTGATGCTAAAACCCAGCCACTGGAACCTTGGTACTATGATCTTTCCGTGACAGTGCAGCAAACGAGGCTGCCAAGCCAGACGCCTGCGTGGAGTCTGACTCTTCTGCATCGGAGCAAGTTGTTTAAAAGGCTTGGGAATTTAGGATTCTTGTATTGGCAGATGGAAATAAAACTACCTGCCTCCCAGAGCTGATTGTGGGATTAGAACAGGGCTTCTCAGCCTGGGCACAACTGGCATTTGGGGACGGGTAAGTCTGAAGCGTGCAGGCTACCCTGCGTGTGGTGACATGTACAGCCACACCTCGGCCTCTCCCCTCTGGACACCAGTAGCACCCTTGGCAGCCAGCTGTGACAACCAAACGTGCCTCTGGACATTGCCAAGTGTCCCTGGGGAAGAAGCAAAATTACCTCCAGCTGAAAACCACTGAATTACAGCGAGTGAGGTTTGGCAAGGCCCAGAGCAGGGCTGTTCAACAACTCCAGCAGCCTCATGTAAATTGGGGGTGGCACCAAGCTAGCCTCATCCCAGAGCCGGTTCCTCTTATTTTTGTGGGCTTCCCAGTCTCCTCCTACCAAAGAGCTGCTCCAATTGGTTTCTCTTGGGTTTTAAGCTCAAAGGTCTTAAAGTTTAGATACACAGAAGGTTCGTTTTCCTTTTTGCATTTGTACAGTCCTGATATGTTTATTTTAATAACTTCACAAAAAGGCCAGTATTTTTTTCCTAAATAATACATATGTTTACATGGAAAACCTAAAGCACTTCCTCGATTGCTAGGTTTTAGTGACCAGACCTTGTTTCTTCACATCTTCACTTTCTAAATTATAATGTGAAAGTGGATTGAAAGCTCGAGATAAATTCTGGTGACCAAGATTTTTGACGTAGTGAAGAAGCAGCAAAGCAGTTTAAGTATCAAGGGGTTTGCCGTAACTTATACTCAATAATGTAGCTCCTTATAGTATAAACAGGTCAACAAAGGAGCCCCACACATATTGCACACCTACTGTGTGGAGATAAAGCAATACAGTGGGGAAAATATACAGTCCCTTCTTTCGGGGAGGTAAAACTTTGCATCATTGTAGACGGCTCTTTACTGAATTATGCTTTTTCAATATCACACACAGCCCTAGAGGATTGATTTGGACACAGTTGTGGACTGGACATTTGTATCCCCCCCTAAAAAAAACCTGATACTTTGAAATCCTAACCTCCAGTGTCATAGTATTAGGAACTGGGGTCTTTAGGAGGTAATTAGGTCCTCAGGGTGGAGTTCTCAGAAATGGGGTCAGTGCCCTTAAAAATGGGACCTCCCCCTAAAAAGTGGGACCCCAGAGAGCTCTTTCTCTCCACAGTGCAAGGATACAATGAGCAGACAGGCATGGAGGGATAGGAGGGAGACCCTCAGCAGACGCTGGAAGTGCTGGCACCCTGGCCTTGGACTTCCCAGACTCCACAGTATGAGAACCACATTTCTGTTGTTTAACCCACGTACCTAGTCGATGATACTGTGTTACAGCAGCCTATATGGACTGAGAGACTCAAGAATTGGTGAAACCTTCTAAAACACACTCTTTTCTTATAAAATTGTGGGAGTGATTTTAATTAAAGGATTGTTGGATCTAACAGCATCACAAGTCAATTAACGGGCTGCCAGCGGCTGCTGTGAGAACATAGGAGGGATGCTAATAAATGTTAGAGACCCGACAGACAGCAGCCCAGGGAAGGCTTGAGCTTCACAGAACAGAGAAGCTAGTGTGAGTGTCAAGAGCTCTGCTCTGGGGGAACCTGAACAAGATGCTGAGGCGCTCCGGACTTTGTCTCCTGCAGTGAAAAGATGGAATGATAAGAAGTGATGTCACTGAGCTGAAACATTTTAACTGCATGGAACGGTGCCCTTGCCGCAAAATAAGCTGCAAGAAATGCAGCCATTTCTTTGACCAGGGCCCTATTCCACAGGTTCCAATTGGTACTATGCAAAAAAAAAAGAGTCCTGTGGTCAAATGTCTAGAAAAACCAAAGTTAGTTTCCCCACCCCCCACTGAGCCTTTAAAGTGCTGATCTATCAAGACGGTGACCCAGTATGCAAGAAAGGACCCTTTCTCACAAGACCTGTGGCTGAAGCACAGCTTCCTGCGCTGTCTTCTAAGCCTGACCCACAGTCTATTATAATTGGGAATGCTGCTGAAAAACTTTGATCGTGAAAGATGGAAATACTGTCAACGACCCAGACATGCTAAGAGTCTGCAACGACTCAACGTCCAATATTCACAATGGTTCAACCTTCAGGGGCGCTGCCCTTGTGGGTGTTCACGTCACTCACCCGAGACCCCTTTGCAGGAAAGCACTGGCAAACAGCACAATCTCTTCCTCCGCAAGGACCCAGGTATTTCTTTCCAGTCTGGAAAGGAAAACGTCTTATTTATTTATTTATTTATTTATTATTTATTTATATTAATACATATATATATATATTTTATTAAATCATAGCTGTGTACATTGACATGATCATGGGGCATCATACACTAGCTTCATAGACCGTTTGACACATTTTCATCACACTGGTTAACATAGCCTTCCTGGCATTTTCTTAGTTACTGTGCCAAGACATTTACATTCCACATATACCCTTGTAAAATGCACGGCAGGTGTAATCCCACCAATCCCCCTCCCTCTACCCCCCTCCCTCCCCTCCCTTTCCCTCTTCCCCCTATTCTTAGGTTGTAACTGGGTTATAGCCTTCATGTGAAAGCCCTAATTTAGTTTCATAGTAGGGCTGAGTACATTGGGTACTTTTTCTTCCATTCTTGAGATACTTTGCTAAGAAGAATATGTTCCAGCTCCATCCATGTAAACATGAAAGAGGTAAAGTCTCCATCTTTCTTTAAGGCTGCATAATATTCTGTGGTGTACATATACCACAATTTATTAATCCATTTCTGGGTCGTTGGGCACTTGAATCCTTTTCTTCTGAGAGCTCTAGTGGTTCTCCAGGGTTGAGTAGCACACTAGGCTACACACTTTATGGACACCATGAAAGAATCATCCCAACGATGTTACAACATAGGTAATATTTTTAGTCCCTCTTTATGAGTTTAATTCTATTAACTTGCAGGCTTAGCACTGCATCTGCTCTGAAGAGCCCATGATGAGTGTAAGGCATCCAACCCCATGAATAGAGTGCAGTATCTCAGGGTCAGTGATAGTGCCTGTGTGCCCCCTGGTCAGTGACTTTCCCCTTCCCTCCCTGCCATCTGCCCAGTCTGTGCAATGGCATCGTGTCCTGTTTTCCTCTGCTTGGGCTGCAGCTCTCTTGGTTGGGTCCCCAACACCCTGCCTTGCCCTGAGCATTTGCTACGATTACTCAGGCAATTCTTTGAATCCTTCCCACTTTGTTTGCTTATAACTATACTCCTGAATGCCAGATTCCATATAACCGCTTCCCTAAATGTCTTTGCTTCTCAATGGGCAGATGCTCCAGATTGCCCTCCTGATGCTTGAGATCTCAGCACAAATTTTGAGTTTCCTTGCTTCTCTAGCATCAGTATTTCTTTCCTTAGGAACACATCTCAGCTCTGTGGTGCTCATAGCTCATTAGTTAGGAAAGCCTTCTTAATGTAAAATTAACATCAATGTAGTGTAACTGTAAATACTTATTTAGAATGAGAAAATAAATCCCAACGTGGTCCTGTGGAGATTCATGTCCCTTCTGCAGAGATCTGTTTAGGTAACTCATCAGAAAAGCTTATGTAACGTGCTTCCTTTTGTAGATGAGCTTCCCTTTACCACTGAGAAGACTCTACCACCTGAATACTCGGAGAGGCCAGTGCAAAGAAGATGCCCTAAAGCCCAAGTGTCACTAGCTTCATAGTGAATGACCTTGACCTCTTCACTGTGATATTTTTGCTTTGGCTGTCAGTTCCAGACAAATGTAACTGTGTGGGGGGAGGGGGCAACGTGTGCGATAGATAGATAGATATAGATAGATATAGACAGATAGATAGAGATATTTGATTTGGGCCATTCCCTTCAGCTTGCAGCTGGCCAGTTCTCTCCTCACTGGGGCAGAACCCCTCTCCTATGTGACATTTTTATATTTGCTGTTACTTATTGGCAGATGGCTCTGCTGGAAGACTGAATGGTACTTCCTGCTACACTGTCAGGTGTGGCCGGTCAGGAGCTGTTTAATCACCTTGGGGTGGACACAGGTGGAGAGGCAAGAACCTAGAGCACACCCAGCCAGGCCTAGGAGGCCCTGTAGGGGTGGAGATGTGCAGCCTTGCTGGTCCTCAAGTGAAGTCTTTCAACTAAATCCAAATTTTACAGAACGAATATTTGTTATTAAAGGGATGCAGCGGAGAAAGACAAAGCTTTTCTTGCCTCCTTTGGTGCTTAAAAAAGAACAGTCTTGAAATTAGGGGGTGCACAAGCTATAGGTGGAGTGTGGTACTCAGAGGGCAGGAAGATGGTGCTGGGGTCATCTGGTGAAGCTGGGAGGTCACCCCTGGACAAACAGGGGTCCTGATAGGCCTGGGGAGCCCAGCACTACGTCCCTCACT
This sequence comes from Loris lydekkerianus, assembly GCA_963574355.1. Classification (NCBI taxonomy): domain Eukaryota; kingdom Metazoa; phylum Chordata; class Mammalia; order Primates; family Lorisidae; genus Loris; species Loris lydekkerianus. The sequence continues at coordinate 10,053 of CAUYPK010024786.1, forward strand.
GGAAGGAGAACAGAGGGCCGCTCACTGCCTCAGGTGACAGAGCGCCACCTGGAGCTTAGAGCAAGAATTTCAGTTCCTAGGGACTTCCTGGAGGAATCCCAAAGGGTTATTGGGAGAGGCATCCAGGGCTGAGATTCATAGGTTGACTCAGCTGCTAGAAACAGGATCAGAGTTGGAGGCCAGATCTTGGAAAGACTCAGAGGCAGTGGCAGTTAATCAAGGCTAGAAATGTTTGCCTTTTGGGGGCAGAAACATTTACCTCCATTCTCTGCATAGCCTTGAGCAAGTTGTTTACTTTCTGTCCCTGTCCCTGGTCTCTTTTTGAAACTCTGTTTAAAGCGATAATGTGTTTAAGAGTTTAACAGTTAAATGAGGTAACCTCTAGGTGCATGATACTGATTATAAACTATTTGGGGGCAGGAGCCAGATCTTATACTTTCTTTATTGCTGGTGCCTAATTATAGAAGCTGGCACATAGTAGGCCTGTTACAAATGGTTGTTAAATTATGCCTAATCACCTACAGATGACAGGCATACAGATGTGTTTAAATAGATGGGTTGATGTGGATATAGACATATAGATCTATGTCTATGTGTATGATGATGTAAACTTATCTATGTATTTCTATATCTATTATCTCTTAGTTTTTGAAATTGAGAATAAGGTCAGGGCCAGGGTAGCATAAGTGATAACAATCCTCAGTCACAGAGTGTGAGGCTGGAGCTCTTAAATTCCTCCTCTCCCACCTCCAATCCCACAATCTGCCGGTGATTGTGAGCAGACCTGAATGTACACCCAGAAAAAAGGAAGCCATGGAGATGAGAACTGGACTGGCATCTGTGTTTGAAAATATCTTTTCTACTTAAAATAAATGAGAAATAAATCCCAACATGGTTCTTTGGAGATTCATGTTCCTTCTGCAGAGATTGCTAGGTAACTCATCAGAAATCAAAGTTTAGAATGATTTTCCTGAAGTATTGATCACTATCTGTTTTCATGCTTCTGACTATTTAAGAAACAAAAATAAAAACTGAGGCTCAGCTAATGTCTTCCAGGGATAAGACTCAAATATTAAGTATTCAGTGAGCTTCACTATTTCCCTGTTAGCCCTGAGGAGACCTTTTGCAAGGGATAATGAAGTATTCTCACTGAATCTCTATTTGGTTTCCAGACTTTGATGTACTTAAATAAAATTTTTGGGGTTGCCTTTGATCTAGTGAAGCCTAGAGCTGCCCTCCTTCATGGAGGAAGCAGGGGTTAGTTCAGCCTTGTATGGGAGATAGCTTGGGCCAACGGCAGAGAGCTCAGCACAGGGGTTAAAAGCAAAGGCTTTGGTCACAGATAAACCTAAAACCAAGCTGTGGCCGTGCCATTTGCTAAATGCGTCATCTTATGCATGTTCCATCTCTTCCTTAAAGCTTCACTTCGGTCATTGGTAAAGGAGTTAAAATACTAACTACCTTGCAGGGTTATTGTGACCCTTCAAAGAAATAATGCTAAGAAAATGCTCAGTACAGTATCTGGACAGAGTATGTGCTTAATCCAAATTAGCTGTTTATATAGGGGAGGAGGAAGGGCAAGATGTACAGGTGAGGACAACCACCTGGCAACAGTGAGGATGGGCAGGGAGCCTGGTGTTCCTCTGGGTTGGTCTTCATGAAATGCAGGGCTTGGAGGAGTGATGAGAACCATGCATCTCCATCCTGGCAGCAGGTGGGCCGGATTTCTAGATCCTGAGTTCTTCCAATCTGACCCATCTCGGTCTTTCCAAGTTGCTTTTCCAACAGTGGAATTTGTTCAAAGTAGAGATGCTTGGGCCTCATTCTAGACTAACTAAATCAGAAGTCTCCACAGTGTGGCCTGGAAATATATATTTTAAAAAATGTTCCTCCAGGGGAATTCTGGTTTGGCATGCTGGCTCTAGGCAAACACTGATGTCTGCACTTAGATCACGTGGTGTCTGTGGCCTATTGCAAGTCAGAGAGTTTACAGGTAGCTCAAAGGTAGGGTGGGTGCACAGATTAGATTTAGACCAGTGCACTTTCTTTCCTAGGGGTTTCAACAACGTCCTCTTCAGGAGAAAAGTTATTCAGTCTTCCCTCCATATCTTTACATAAACTCATCTTGGCAACCTACATGTGGTTTTGAAGATCTGAGGGATAACTCAGAAGCTCAATTGCTACTACAGTTAACTTAACATTTTCAACCTCTTCTCATTCTAAGGTGCCTGTGAGGCAGGTGTCTTGCCCCACATAAAGTGTGATGTCCAACAAGTGGCATCTGCTGACTATTCTCAGAAGAACTAGGAGCCTTCTGCCCACACTGCATTCCGATATAAGAGTCTCCAGGGAAAACACACATTTCACTCACAAAGAGAAAAGACAGAGCAAAATCAGCTTCTGTGGTGGGCATCTTTCTCCTGTGGCCAGTGGGTCACTTCTGGCAGCTGACACAGGTCACTTGGTCTGCATGCACCCTTCTTATGCTGTAGTGGGAGAATCCAGTCCCCTACCCACAGGGGGCAGAATAATAATGGGGTTGGCCAGGTGCCATATGACACGCATATTTAAGCAGAGTGAGGCAGGATACATGGAGTCTGAAGCAGGGAAATATGTTCCCACACAAGGTGACAAGCCCAGTACAGGCTGTGAGGATGCTTTTCCTCTCGGTAAGGAAGCATTCTGGGCCTGAGGCCCGTTCCTATGCAGGACTGCAAAGACTGCTGGCGTGAGACAACTGCCTTTCCCAACAGTGACCTTGCTTTCAGGCACCTGTGACTGCCACTGCCTCAGCCCGGCTTTAGATTTCCTTCAGAAATGAAGATCTGCCCTCATTCAAAGCCTTCATTATCAAAGCCATTTCTCTAAACTCTTCAGAAGAATAACCTGGGAACATCTGAGATTTAATATCTTTTAAAATACTGTGGAAAAAAAAAAAAAGAGATAGTTCTGTTTCAATTGAATCCTCCAGATTCATTAGCTACTAGGCTATGTCTTACTGACCCTCACTTTTGTTGATGTACTAAAAGTTAAAAAAAAAAAAAAAAAAAAGGTCTTCTAAACTGAGAAACTTAGAAACTTTTAAAGATCTTCTTGAGCAGCTGTTCTAGACTTTTGTATTTTTGTACGTCATTTTTCTTTGCCTGTACATATGCCAGGATTTTATTCCTTTGGAGAATTTGTATTTGTGCACTGCAGAGAGTTCCTGTGGCAATAGGGATGATTTTTATTAAACATCAATTTGACTGTTTTTATGCTACCCAGAACAAGATAGGTTTTGTAAGTTCTCATTTCACAGACATGTAAGTTTCAACATTTTCCATATTATAGAAATCAGTATTCCTGAAAACATAATGATAATAAAAATGTCTTAGATTCCCAGTATAACCAAGAATATTCAGGCATAAAATAATTTGTCAGGAACATTGAAGAGTACTAAGGTGGAATTTGATAAAATCACTCAAACAAATAATAGGACAGGAGGACTTGGAGAGGTGCATGGTTTGTCATTGTGTCCATGACTGGACATGTTTTGGGTGACTTGCCAAGTCAGTGCCTGGTTCATCATGGTAAATATCGTCTCCACTTAATTATTCTCAGGATGCTATATCCTTGTTCCCAGGATGTCAATCTTGGGCTGGGTCTGGAAAGAGACAGAAGAAATGACTACAGCGTTCATTTGGGGCATGCTGGATGTTGGCCCCAATAGCCTCGTGGAATGCACATGTAGCACAGGGGAACACGATGGGACTCATGGAGAGACGCGATTGGCTGCCAGTAGCTTCCTCCAGAACCAGTGAATCTCTAAGCTGGTGAGGATGGAGCTAGTGCGACTCCATAGCTACACACAATCTTTCCCCAGGTTCCTAGAGCTTTTAAATGAAATAATGAGGAAAGAGGATATTTTCCTTTGTGTTAAGATGGAAAGATCTGAGGCTGAGGGTGATCAGGACATAATTATGAAGGAGGTTTACTAAAGCAGACTTCCATTCAATCTAGAAAGGAGCTAAGTAGAAGCAGGAAGAGAAACAGGTTGAGAGAGGCTTGGGCATGGAGCAAGAACCTGACATATGCCTTCCCTGGGCACTTCGGAAGGAACTAGGAACTAGTAAGTGGAAGTTCCAAAACTAATTCATGTGTTTTCCTTGCTTTTGAATTTGTTCAAGAAATTGTAATGTTTAATTAACGATTGGATCTCAAAAATGGTTACTCTTCTACACATAGATCATAATACTTATTGATTAAAGTGGAATTCATTTTAAATTATTAACATACATTTGAAACCATTTATAATTATTTTGAAAGAACAAAAGCAAAACAGGACAAGATTGCTAGGAAAATATGTACAATATCTGAATGCTAAAGAAAATGAATTTTAAAATAGACATTAACCAGAATTTCAGTCTAGATAGAGGTATCACATCTGTTTTCTCCAAACATTCTATGAAAATCCCTCAAACACACAAGCATTAAAAAAAAAAAAAATAGCCACAGCTCTAATAAGAAGGATATAGGAAGGCTATAATGAGGCTTGAGGAGGATTTCTGAATACTGCCAGATCACTAGTGTTGGAGAGAGAAGCACAGTCGTGGACTCTGCTTCACTCCTGGCTTGGAAAAGTCCACATCATCTGGCAGAAGACAGGAAAAGCTCGCTGTTACCAACACAGCCTGTTGTTAGCTTAGAGATTCCAACCAGAAAGTCAGGCAACACATTCCTTTCTGTATGAGAACAGTATTTTATAGGCAGTCAGATCAGGGCCTTCTTCTTTTTCTTTTATTTTTGTTCTCTATTGAAGACTACAGGTATTACTAGAAACTGTCCCAGATGTGAGACATAGAGTAGTGGAATATCAGGGAGCAACTGGTGGAGGCATTTTGGGTTGGGATGATAAGCCTGATGGGGGCAGAGACCAGAAGAGCCTGGAAGCGTGAGTGAGTGTGGTGGATGTGGGAGGGTGTGTGCATGGGGGGGTTGTCATGTCTTTAGAAAAAATGTAATTGCAGACTGTTCCTATGCTTCTTACATAGTCAAGAGATTCTCACAGGAAGGGAAGAAGGTTTATTTATTTATCAAAAAAATATTAATCAAGTGCCAGATGCTGTGGGTGAGAATTACTAGTAAAGAAAAGAGACTAGGACCTGGTTCTAGAGGGCTGAGAGGAGGAGGCAAAAATGAGCAAATCACTGAAAAAATATAACTTTTGATAATCATCAGTATGATGAAGAAAATAAGATGTGGTGGTGCAGGTGACTGGGGCTCCTCAGACCACTCCATTAGCTCCAATGTACACTGAGCTCAAGCCTACGGGGCTTGTCCAGAAGAAACCAGAACAAATGGGGCAGAAGAAACAAAATTTCTGTTATTCCTTTTCTTATTTCATCTTCACCTTGTCCTGTTGTGCAGGTGCTATCACCACACTGTCTAACAGTTGAAAGAAATCTAAGATAATAAATAGACAAAGAAAAAACTCCAAGAGAAGTAATACAAAAAAGTTATTGTCTGAAACACGTTAAAATTCATAAGTAATGAAATAAACACACTAATAAAGGAATGAAAGTTAAAATTGCAATTGGAGACTATTTTCATTCAGTCAATCAAATTTTCAAAGATTAAAAAAAAAAAGACCAAATTAGTGATGGTGATATAAAATTTGCCTTTCTCTTGTGCTGCTGAGGAGAGGGTTAATTGGTACAACTTATCAGCTAAACAATCTTGCCTGTTGGAATAAATTCCAAAGAAATAATCAGAAAAGCAAATAAAGATTAATATAGCATATGTTAACTTTGGTCCTCTTTATAAAATCCCCAATGGAAATCACCTCCATGTCTGACAGAAAGGAAATTCTTCCAGGTGTAGAACCATCATGTGGTCATCACAGATAATATTCATGAAGATTATTAATGACAAGGGGAATGATTACTGAAATATTAAATGAAAAAGTAGGCTGGAAGTTGTATATGCGGCATAGTGGATTTTGATAACTGAACCATCTGAGATCTAAGTAGATATCTAACTGTTCGATTAGAAATTACATTTTCTGGTTTCCCTTCTGAAGGTGTGGCCAGAAAACCAAGTTCTGGCCAATAGCACGGGGGTAGAAGTGATGTCAGCAATTCCTAGACCACATTCCCAAAAGGAAGCTGCTTGCTTTCCATGTTCTCTTTCCCTATTGCCATAGGCTCACATAAATGTGGCAATGAGGTAAGCCAACATTGACCATAAGGAGAAGAACACTCCAAGAAATAACAGACCAAGATGGAGACTTGATCCCTGGGTCATTTTGTGAAGTAGAGCTTCTACCTGCTGATCTTATCCAATGGGACATTAACAAGAGAAATATACTTTTATCTGGTTTTCAGCTGCTGTGATTTGGTCTTTGTTTAAAAAGCTGTGTAGCAACTGTGTAAAATATAGACATATTTTCATCCTTATTATTATGATTACTTAATACTTACAGACACTAATGGTTTTAATAATAAAACTAAGCAGCAAGTTCTGATAGATTTGCTAATGAAAGCAGAATGTTTAACATTGTGCCATTCTGGCAATCACGTGCATATGTTTCAGAAAGGCAGTTAGATATAACATTAAAAATAGTAGAACTAGGCTCCAGGCATGGTGGCTCATGTGTATAATCATAGGACGCTGGGAGGCCAAGGTGGGTGGATTGCCTGAGCTCAGGAGTTCAAGACCAGTCTGAGCAAAAGCGAGACTCTATCTCTAAAAAAATAGATGGGCTCCCTCAGCTACTCAGGAGGCTGAGGCAAGAGGATCACTTAAGCCCAAGAGTTTGAGGTTGCTATGAGCTATGATGCCATGGCACTCTACCCAGGGTGACAAAGGCAGACTCTGTCTCAAAACAAACAAACAAACAAACAAAAAAAAGTAGAACCAGATGCAGATATAAAAAGGTGAAAGCTTTGCTACAAGGTTTTACTTGATCTCAGACCTGTGGAATGTTGGTGGTAATTTCTGTTTTCCACTCCTGCCCATTGCTCCAAGAAGGAAATATTATGTGCCCATTTCTACAGTCAACTCTTGTCAGAGATTTAACTCTATGGATTGGCAAATTGTTCTGGTTTGGGGATAAGGGGAAACTTTCTATACCACAATTGAAAGATATAAAAGAAGGTCAGAGAGAAGTAAGAGATATGCCTTTCTCTCGGTGCAACTTCACTTCCTTCTCATCATCAATATTATTTATAAGATCCAAGATAAATAGTCAGCTGGGAACTTCTGGGTACCCATTAGACTGAGTTGAGATGTCTTATTGTTATAGAAAAGGAAAGCCATGGTGGAAACCAGCATGGGAGGGCCAGTGTGCAGCCCAGGGAGGGGAAAACATAAACGGAGACTGAAGTATGGGAGGGAGAGGAAGAAGAGGAGGTCAAGTCTAAACCTAAGTTTAGCAAACCTAAGTTCAGCATCAGGCAGGCTTTAAATTTGGAGGAAGGGGATGAGGCATTTGAACTATAGGGAAAAGGTGATGGGACAATCAGGAAGGGTAATTTCTTTCAAGAAAATCTTTCTAAACATAAGATGAAGGAAGAACAAGGACAAACCCCAGTCTTCAGAGAAATCAGCCATCTGAAGAGAGACCAAAAACCAGGCCCCAGTCCACGATTCAGCAGAGGGTAAGTCTGTGCCAGCTGGCACCTGTGTCCTGTGGGTAGAGAGCGAGACCTGGCATTCACCTGTGCAGAACAGACAAGAAAACAAGGAGCCACCAACTTTACAGAGTATCTAATATTTCATCTGTTCTATTCAATTGTTGCAGCAATCCTGGGAGCACTCTTAATAGAAATGTTCAGTGCTTTGATCAAGACTATGAATTTCATAGGTGGATGATTTAGCTTTGATTGACTCTAAAATCCATATTCACTTTTTACGCCATATTGGGGATTTTAGGGATTGTTGCCCAATGGCTCTTCCACAATTTGAGGGTTAAAGAAGCCTAAGTTATTTCTAAACCTGATGACTTTTCAGAATAAGAACTACTGATTTACTTCCTACAAGCCTCTACAGATAGAGGGGGAGATGTCCAATAAGGAGTCTGAAGAATGGTTCTACTCCACTTTCCGAAGAGTCTCAGCTTACTTTGTTTCAAATTAACTCCAAGAGACCTTGTACTGTCTATCAGTGATGGTGTCAGTCTTCTAAAGGATCATCGGGTGCCTCAGTGCTTAATGGAAATACTATGATAAAATACGAGAAGATGCCCATTCCTGAAACTGATCAGGTAAAAGCAAAGCACATTAACTATTATCTGCTATTCTTGAGCCATCGGACAGAGAAAAATCGTAAATATTTTTTATACAAGAGTACAGAGAAAATAAAACTCTAAGTTGCTGTTGGTAGGCATATAAGGTGACAACACCTATTTGCTCAATTTACCCAAACATTTCACCTGTGACACAAAAGTGAACAGTTGTGTGTACAAATGTATAGTCTATATAATATAATGCTGTGTTTTTAGAAAAACTAAAACCAAGCAAATATCCATTCGTAAAGAAAGTGTTCAGAGCATTTCTCTCTAAGGAGTACTGTGAAGCTAATTAAAATGTAGTTGAACTGCATATACTTTTCTTTCTTTATTCTTTCTTTATTTTTTTTTTTTGTGAGGGCTGGGTTTGAACCCGCCACCTCCGTCATATGGGGCCAGTGTCCTACTCCTTTGAGCCACAGGCGCTGCCCTTACTGCATATACTTTTCATGGATGGGTATCCAGGATATATTGAGTGTAAAAAGCAAGTTAATGAGAACAATGATATACCTGTGTGCTCATATGCTCCTATACACAGAGGAAGGCTAGGGGGGATGCATAGCCTTTAGTGGTTATTTTGGGGGAGAGATGATGGAGAAATAGGGAAGGGGTGAATGTAGGGACCCTCATGCACTCTTTGTGCATTTTTGCATGACTTGAATTTTAGGAAGGTAAATTGAGCATTTATTATTGTTATAATTTTAGAAAACTCAAAAGTAAAGAATAGTCAGTGTTAGACAACTATCTTTTGGGGCCAGAGGCAGAAAATGAAGACTGGAGGTCATGGGTGATTCTGACTAGTGTCTACCACAGAGATACAGCCACATACTGAAATCTGTTCTACTTAGGGGAGCCAGAAAAATCTGCTCCAGGCAGAACTGAAACTGGTAGAACAAAAATTCAGTTTATCCTCTGTACCAGTATACTCCAGCCAGGGTTCCTAGTGCCAGTCTCTATTTCTCAGCAATTCCTTTGACTCTGAACTTCAGAGTAACCTGTCATTTTTCCACCGAAGCATTTTTTTCTCTTCTCATAAATTTACTTTTTCATGCTTACTGGGCTCATGACACTAAGTTTCTTTATACTAGGTGCAAATTTTTTCACTGATGATAAAAGACAATGCCTGTGAGGAGGTTATAATCAAACCAGACACCACTACCATGTAGTGTATGTAAGAAATTAAATTAAGATAATAATGTCAGAGGTTAACTTCACCCAAATTGTATGTATAGTTGATTTTCTTTCCTTTAACTTTGAAGAAAAAGTAAGGGTTAAAAGAAAGGTATAGAGAAAAGATGGAAGAGGGGAATAGAAGAGAAGAAAGTGGGTGGCGTCTGTGGCTCAAAGGGGTGGGGCTCTGGCCCCATATGCCAGAGGTGGCAGGTTCAAACCCAGCCCTGGCCAAAACTGCAAAAAAAAAAAAGAAGAAGAAGAGAAGAAAGTAAGGAGGAGGATGAGAAAGGATGATAAGAGATTGAGGGATACGAAAGCAACAACTAATGGAACTTTGTCTTTTAAGCTTGTATGTGGTGCCACAATGTAACTGGCACCCCATAAAAGCAAGCTTTCAACTTAACTGTGTCGCTGTTTGCACGGGAACCACTGGATCTGGCTCTTCCCTGATCTGTAATTTGGTCTTGCCCAATCCACTAGGTTTATTTTCCTATTTTTAGATTAACCTTACATCTGAGAATTGACATATGATGTCAATGACATCTGCTCTCATCCTTAACTAAGGGTCAGCATTCTCTAGTGTGGTAGACGGAAGAATGTTCCCCTCTTCAAGATGTCCATGTTTTCATCCCCCGAGCCTTTGAGGATGTTACCTTATGAAGGGGAATTCAGGTTGTTAATCAGCTGACCTTACAATGGGGAGATTATAGTTGACTATGTGGATTGGCCCCAGGCAGTCACCAGGGCCCTTACAAGAGAAAGAGTGTGAGGCCCAAGAGAAGGTCAGAGTGACTCAGTAGCAGAGGGCCTGGCATGGCTTTTGTGGCTTTGAAGACGGATAAAGAAGGTCACCAGCCATGAAGTGTGGACAGCATCTAGATGGTGGAAAAGGTCAGGAAGCATCCTGGCAGAGCCCACAGAAAAAAACATAGCCTTGTGGTGCCTTAGCTTAGTGAGACCCCTACCAGATTTCTAACCCCAAGAACAACAAAATGATAAATATTGTTGTGTTGAGCCACCAACTTTATGGTAATTTGCAATAGCAGTAATCTAATATATGCTGGCTGCTTTACCATAAAGTTATCCTCTTGGTCTGTTCCAAAGCCCTCAAGACCCTCTCACTTTACAGAGCTGCCCATGGGCACTAAAAAGGACATTCTGAATATGGTCAGGAAATAGACTGCCTATGAGACAAGTTGACATGTTCATCTGTTTTCTCTTCCATCCCAGCTGCCCTTTAAAAAAAGTAGATTTCCAGCTCTCCTTCTAAGCACTGTCTCAAGAGTTGGAAACAGAATGAACAGGACTGCACATCAATAACAAAGGATGTACTTAAGACATGATTGGTTTTAGGGGAGAGTCAGAACTGGATAATTGATCCCATATAAGCTCAATGGGGACTGCTTAGTAAACACTTATGATTGATTCTTTATGGCCAGTGGAAGTTAGATTGCTGTTCTGTGCTTATAGTCAAGGAGAATTATATTATACTAGGTTTAGACTAATAGATACCTGTGTAAACAGCATTGGGGACTCACTCTCTAAATGTGAAAGAAGTCATTAGCAGATAAACTAGATGAATAAATACTCACTCTGGAAGCCCAGTCCTGCTAGATTAGTCAGCCACAAACTTTAGAATACATAAATGTCATCTGGAGACCTTGTTAAAAAGAAATGTAGATTTCCACCTCTGCTCCTCTTACTTCCAGTTGGTGGGACCACACCTACAGTGAATCTTACAAGGGTACATATGAAACTCACTAAATGTAGAATATAAATGTTTTAACACAATAACTAAGGAAATGCCAGGAAGACTATGTTAACCAGTGTGATGAAAATATGTCAAATTGTATATAAAACCAGTGTATGGTGCCCCAAGATTGCACAGCTGTGATTTAATTAAAAAGAAAAAAAAAGAAAAAAAAAAGAATATGTGTAGGGCCACATATTATAGCCTCCAGGTGGGCATGTATAAAGCCCTCCCAGATTATATTTGCACACTTCCCACTCCACTCAATAATAGGTGATTCACAGCTTGGAGAAAAGCAGGTGTTTGTTGGTGGGGACTTTCTGGGGAATTTGCTAACACTCAAGGCACCATAGGACTTGCATTGAGTAGCAGACAAGACCTTTCACCTGGAAATGTTTCTTCTCTTCAAAGGTAGCCTGGGCAGAGTGTCCAGGCATGGACCCTGGCTGACTATGAATGCTTATCTGTGGTGGCAGACACAATTATGCACAGAACTTTTTTGCTCATCAGATTTCATTTAGTGTTTGTGTATTTAAGGCCCAGACCACTCTTAGATAATAAGCATTCATGGCAGCTGCAGGCCATAGTTGACAACCCTCAGTCCCTTCTCTATGATAGGGCTTACTCTCCAAAGTCTAGATTTCCTTTAATCTTGGCAGGTAGGAGACGAGAGTCCTGTCTACAGTTGTGCAGGTCAGATGTAAATTCTAAAAGGGTGAGTGTAGCTGGCATCCAGTTCAGGTCCTATTCGCCAAGCTGGATGTTGGAGCAAGGATCTGGTCTGAGTCTGGCTGGAGGAAAAGCCACCTTTAAAGCCAGGTGGCACACCCAAGCGTCTCTCAGTCTTAATCCCGTCAACAACTTTAGTAACTTGAGAAAGAAAAACAGGATAAAATTTAGCAAGAACTCAACTTAATGTTGCATTTTCCAACAGTTGCAAATCCCTGTTTTCCTGACAATAATTGGGCCTCATGAAAGGCCCACCCTCAGGAGTCAAGGCTGAGCTGGCTCATGTCCCACTGGAAAAACAAATTCCTGAGTTAGTGATGCATTATTCCCTTGTGTCCTGTCAATCCTCTTACTTGCCAATTTCCAGCTTATCAACTAGACTTGCTTAATGCCTGAGGCCAAAGTACTGCAGCATCTCTTAATTAACTAGTTGCAGGCACCTAATTACTTTACTGCAGAATCTCATCAGTATACAAAGTATATTGACTCCAAGTTGGGAAATGCCTCTGAGCATTTTTAAAGCATTATAAACTTTTATTAGAAGGGGCATCTTTTAAAATAACATCCACAAGAGAGTTCAGAAGAAGGAGGATAAAGGGGAAGCATGGAGGAAGCAAACTTGAAAGTTACGTTTCTAATTTCATCTCAGTCCTTCCCCTCTGTATTTCCTAGGTCAAAGTCACCCCTCAGGAGGTTTTGTAGACCCTGTTGCCTCTTCGCAACCTGCTCTACTTTCCTGCTGATGACAATACCCTGGAAATGCTGTGCTCCACCCTTTCTGGGTGGGTTTACATCCTTAACTCTCTGACCACGGTAAAATTGAGAGAGCTGCCTGCTACCCATGCTGCAGGCCATTGAGGCTGCAGGAAGCCTTTTGATTAACGATTCCCATCCTTGGCTCCCAAGTCCTTACTGACTAGTGTCTTTGGTCCAGATCCAGCCTTGCCTCCAACCTTGCAGGCTAAAGTGTCTGTGGCTTTTTGTAAAAAGTTGGTCACACTCTGTTATTAAAATGAGATTAGCAGGTGCTAAGGAGGGTATTACAGATCATTAGCTACCTAATTGTTAAATTACCTAATTGGGGAGTTCTCCCAAGAAAACCATATATTGTGCTCTCACTAGATGGCCAGGCACGTGCTGGGCACTTCATATAGCATCCAACTCAATCGTCCCACATCCACCATGAGCTAGAGATTATTCTTGATTTTCCATTGAGAAACATGAGGTGCAGTTTTGGAATAACTTGTAAAGCTGCAAATCTAATTAAAAACAAAGCTGGGCAGGGGCAAATAGTGTCTTAAAGGGAAGGGAGGCAGTGGAGAAGCACTTCATAGTGAGAACAAATACTCATTTGGGATGAGTATATTTTTCTGTCTGACTCCTCTGCTGGGTCAGCAGATCGGTGCTGCAGTAATATTTGTTGGGTTCAGAAATAATGTTACTTTGTTGGTCTCATCTTATTCTTCAACCCTTTAAAGCTGAAGGCTGTCTTGACCAAAATGATCTCAGATGTAATGAGATCCACTCTTTCTTCTATTATGTCATTTTCATAAATATGATGACTACTCTTTTTCTTTCTAGAAGTTCATATCCTATAAATTGGTGTGGGGCAAGAGACAATGCCAAGAGGTCAGCACAAGGTCAGCAGCCCACAACCTTGGCTGCAGGTTAGAATCACTTGTTAAGATCTGGAAAGTCCCAGGCCCAGGCCACACTCCAACCTGCTAAATCAGCATCTCTGGGGAAGGGGCAAGGGACCGAAGTCGGCTGCTCTGGGCAGGGCCTGCCACCACTGTTTTTTAAGGCTTCCTGGTATTTCTAGCAGTGCTCCTGCAATTTTCATATGTGTGTGAAGCACCTGGGGGGCCCTGTTAAAATACAGATTCCAGGTCAGTAGGCCTGTGAGCCCTGAGAGGCTGCATTTCTAACAGGCTCCCAGGCGAGGTTGTTGCTTTTGGGGCTCTATATTTGGGGTAGTGAGGCTCTCAATGAGTCCTTAATAAGATGCAGTTCCTGGATCTGGAGTATCAGCATCACCGGGGATCTTGTTAGAAACCCAAATTCTTGGGCCCCCTCCCAGTCCCACTGAATCAGCTAGTCATTCTAGGTCTGCAGGTGGAGCCCAGTAATCTGTTTTAACAAAAGCTTCAGTTGATTCTGATGTACTCTAATGTTTGAGAACTGCTGCTTAGTAATAGTTTCCGGTTTCCTTCAATGTTAGGAAAGAGGCAAGGAAAAGAGATCCTACAGTTTGCACAAAGCAATAGAGAAAGCTTATGACAAGGGCATACTTGGAAATAAGAGATCAATCTTCACAGGAGCCCCTATATTCTTGCACAACCAGGGTTGATGGGATGAGACTGTGACATAATGAGGTGTCCCAGGAGCGTGAATCATCTGGAATGACTGTCCAGGCTGACTCACTGCTGGCCTACACGTAGGGGTTCACTCTCATGACTCAGCAATTCTGCTGAGCTGCTTACAGCAGAGTGGCTTCAGTTGGAGTCCTGAAATGTGGTTACTTGGGTTAGAATTCTGGCTTTTTATGTATATAAGAAGGCACTTTATTTAACTTTTCTTGGCCTCACTTTCCATGTCTTGAAAAATGGGGATACCAATTATACTTACCTCATAGATGAGTAGAGTTAAAGGAGTAATGAGGGTAACACGTTTAGAGCATTGCCTGGGACCCAGGACCTGCTCAAAAAATTAAGCCGCTGCTATTGTCTTTTTGTGTCCTTAGGCTTCTAGTTGCTTGTACCACTGACTCTCAATATAAACCTTGAGTTCAAATGTTGGAGAAAGCAACACGGTATTCTGTAGTGTGTCACGGCTGTGTTACTGGGCCAAACTCTCCCACCAAGCATCTGTGTACATCCTGTGTATTTGCTGTGTGGAGTAAGACGCCCTTCTTGGTCCATGACACTTCACTTGCTCAAGAAGACCCATTTATGTTATAACTAAAGGGGGAAGAAATGGTATGCAATATTGTGCCACCTGCAGGAACTCTAGGGCCAGTCTAAGGCAGTGTGCTCCCCAAGGTGTCCCTTAGTGCGGCCCAATCAGTCTTACCACTAGCTGATGACATCGAGTGTCTGAAAACCCATTTCCACAGGAGTCTACGAGATTGCAACTTGTATGTGAGTTACATGTGTAGTGACTCTACGCCACCATTGCTGTCACATCTTCCCACTCCTCTGGAATACCATGATCACTAAAGGGGTGAAAGCCAATGAAAGGAGGAGGTGCTGCTCATTGATAGAGGCAAAGGGGATGCAGGTACTACAAAATTTAAAGTCATCGCCCTCTCAGCCGCCCCAGAATTTTAGAAAGAAATATCTTTGCTGTCGTTTTTAGGCTTAGAGAAAACAGGAGCTGTGACCAGTTACTTAGAAATACTTCAGCTGGTGTCTATGACAAAGCCACTTGGTTAATCTACTCTGATACGTGAACTTTGTAGTTCACAGATATTAAGAGCACTTTTGTAATGAATGCTTCTTGGATAAGAGAGTCCTTAGTGGTCTAGGTGACAACTACTAGCTCTTTCCCTATTTACTGATTTCTGAGTAATGAGATGGAGCCATACGAAGTGTGAGATGCTTCCCTTTATAGTTTTAAATTTGCATGATAACATTCCATTTTTGAGCATCTAGAATGCCTCTGCTCTTTTCTTTTTCTTTGTAGGCAAGAAGAGAGAAGAACTGTGTAACAATTATAAGGAAAAGTCTTATAATGATCTGAGGACGCCCATAGTTCCCATCCCTCCTGTCTGCATCCTGAAATCATTTCCTCATTAAAGGATTTTGGACTTGGAAGAGATACCTGGTTCAATGTCTGGCTTGAATAAGCCTAGACAATACAGATCTCTTATAAAAAAAGAAATGCTTGCAGGGCAGTGCCTGTGGCTCAAAGGAGTAGGCTGCTGGCCCCATATGCTGGAGGTGGTGGGTTCAAACCCAGCCCTGGCCAAAAACAAAACAACAACAAAAAAAATTCTTGCAGATTTCCAGTGTTACCTTCATCACTTTTTATTACAAAATTTCTTAAATATACAAAAATATAAAACCATATAGGTGCTGTACAATTAAAAAAACTAAATCTTCAAATTAAATATGATCAAAATGAAAACCAATAAAATTCAAATTAATATTTAATAGAGAAGATATGGGTTGAACTTAAATTGTTAGTGCTGAGTGTATTTGTAGAAAGATGTGCTGGCATAATTATTTTTACTCTTGCGTGACTATTTTAATCATTGCCAAGAATGATTTAAATTGTAGTCATTTTCATTCTCATTATTTTGCTATTTTAATAATAAAGTTTTTAAACATACTAAGATTGGTCAATTTGGAATGTATACTCATGCTGAAAAATAAAAAGTATCATTTAACAAAAGAGTTCTATTGCATCTTTACTGGCAATGTGTATCTGACACTTAGCAAAGGCACAGGTACTTGAATGTTTGCATCTTCAATGACTCAATTTTCTCATTACTTTTCTCTGTTCAAAAATTGCTACAACAGTCTTGCCCCCCATGTAGTAGCATCATTTGTCCTTGGCTTGGCATACACCTGATTGAAACCACTAACACATAGGCCACCAGTGGACTCTCATGTTCATTCAGATGACAAGGCTATGTTTGCATTAATATGTATACTTCGATTATCAATAAAATGAAAACACAAAGTTATATTCTCATAGACTTTTTTGAGTTTTGGGAAAATCTGAGGACCATCAGAGGTCCTAGGACTCCAGGTCAAGAGACAATGGTTGAGTTACTGCCTAAGTTTCATACCATTTATTTCTCAGAGAAACCTTACAAGGCAGACACTAGCATCAACTCAGTTTCACAGATCAAGGTTCTGGGGCCTAATGAATTTAACGAACTGTCAAGCATCAATCACATGTGCAGTGGGAGAGAAATCAACGTCTCACCCCAGGTCCATCTGTCTCCAATACGTCCCTCCTTGAGATCGCTTAATAGTTCCACTCTAGAAAGTCTGTTCAGTCCTCAGGGAACTGCTCAGGAGTGATCATTGGGTGGACAGGACTCATGCTTATCTTTTGCAGTTTCTTGAGGAAACTCAAGGCAAAGGTGGCAATCATAAGCTGAACTAATCCAGCTCTTGTTTTGTGGAACAAAGGTCTCGATTGGAATAAGAATTCTTTTACCCAACACATGTAATTTCTCTCAGGATCACTCTTAATGCCATTCAAGCCTGATCTGGACATCTTAGGCTTCATACCCAAGGCCAGTGCTGAGATGTGGTGTTGGATGAGTATAGCTGTCTAGTTCTTAGAGCCTTCTGGCTGATTCATTCATAGTGGGCTACCCTTCTAGGTATCATATCAATATCCAAAAGCAACTCAAAGGTTCTGCTCATATCATTTATAGACTTGGGGCTTAGCTCCTGGTTCTCCTTCCATTGGGAAGAGTGTCTCCTTCTTTCTCCCAGTAAAGGACATGGCTTTGCTGGAGGTTGATAAGAAAGTACTGACTAATCACAGCCTCAGAAGCTCTGGGTAGAAGTGCCCCTTCCACTGCCAAAACCTCTGTGACCTTGGGTAAGTTCATATAACTCCTCTTAGCATACTTTTCCCAACCTTAAAATGAAAATATTGATAATGAATTCCCCTTATTGTAAGGGGTTCACAAGACCATGTGTATGACAATACTAGAAACGTTAATGCATTTTCAGTAACAGACCAGATTATGTCCCCAGAACACTTACTGTGTATTCAATAAGTGTCAAGATCTGTGTTGGTCTTTTGAAAGTTCCAAAGCTGAAGATGATGACATGGATATGGAGAGAAGGGAACACCTTTACACTGTTAGTGGGACTGCAAACTACAGCCTCTTTTGGAAGAAGTTTGGAGACTACTCAAAGAACTCAAAGTAGGCCTTCCATTTGATGCTGCAATTCCATTACTAGTTGTCTATCCATAAGAAAAAAAATCATCAATTTATCATAAGGACATTTACTTTACACTGGATTATTTATTGCAGCTTAATTTACAATCACCAAGATATGGAAACAACTTAAATGCCCATCAACCCAGGAATGAATTAACAAACTATGATATATATCTACATGTATCTATGTATGTATGTATGTATGTATGTATGTATGTATGTATCTATCTATCTATCTATCTGTCTATCTATCTCATGGAATACTATTCAGCCATAAAAAGTAATAGAGACCTTACATCTTTTGTATTAACCTGGATGGAGTTGAAACACATTATTCTTAGTAAAGCAACACAAGGATGGAAAAACAAGTATCAAATATATACTCAAGACTAATATGAAGCCAGTAGATGATCTGATACCTGCCCACACAAGAGAAAAACTCAATTCAACCCAAGATAGGGGGTGGGGAGAGGAGGGATGGGGAAAAGAGGAGCAGAGGGCATGGATGTGCCCCCTCTTAATGGGCACAATGTGGGGGTACGTGGCACACCTCCTGGGGGCAGGACACAATTTTAAGAGGGCCTCTACCTAACAAATGTAAACATTGTTACCTAATTTTTTTACCTTCAAAGAAAAAAAAAAAAAAGATCTCTGTTGGCAGTGGAAATACAAAGATGAGACATGATCCCTGATCGTAATGAACTTCAGCAAGGGA
Organism: Loris lydekkerianus; assembly: GCA_963574355.1. NCBI lineage: Eukaryota > Metazoa > Chordata > Mammalia > Primates > Lorisidae > Loris > Loris lydekkerianus. The sequence continues at coordinate 28,600 of CAUYPK010024786.1, forward strand.
GGCTGGAATTTCAATGAGAATATCATTATGTCATAAGAAATGCATCATTGTAGAAACATGTGCAGTGAGAAAGAGGCAGCCTTCAAAGTGGCTTGAATGGTGCAGGTTAAGCTCCATAGAGACGTGAACTTAGCTTTGCTGTCATTAAAAGTCATAGAAATGCACAGCAGCATGGTGTCTTACGGAGTGAGGGTCAGTGAGTGGGGCAGGATATGAGCTAAGTGTCACTTGGCCTCAGAGAAGCAAGCTCCAGACTTCAGGCTCATTCTATTTTCCTCGTACCACGATTAGATAACAGTTGTCATGCCCACCCATGCCATTTCCTTTCTACCTAGAATTGTAGGAGGTAATTACTTTGCGTCCGTTTAGAATTCACTTTAAGGATGGAGAACAGCCAACATTCTCTGTCTAACTGGCTTTGGCTGCAGTTTGTGCATTTTGGTCACAGAGCCGCTCTGGGAACTTCAGGCTACCTCAGCAGGGTGTTGCTTTTTCGGATAAGGCTCCTTTCCCTTTGGCAGGCCCTTGATTTCCTCTGAATACATCATTTAGTCACTGCATTATTGCTCTTTGACGGTCTGTTTAGGCCCCCAGAACTAGAATGCACTTAACCAAATTCACTATAAACATAGGGGATTTTAATCTCTGCGGTTCTTCAGGAAAACAGGAGGCTTTTCCTTTCCCTCTATGCAGCTGATGCCTGGAGCAATGAGTGAATTGTCCGTCCTATTGAATTGATTAGAACATTTGGCAACTTCGATTCCCAAGCCCTGTCATTATCATCTAGAGACTTTTGTGAAGAACACAGTTCCTGTTACATTATTCTACAATGTAACTCAATCAAGCCATGACTCAGGCAATGCTGATATCTCCGGAATGGCATTTTCATCAAATGCTCCAAACACTGTGTGGATCAAATGGCATCATCCATTGAGCTAATAAAGTGCTGCTGGAGCCTCAATTGTTCTCCGTACACTGCCTTCAACCTCAGGGAACAATTAAATACCTATGTTCAGAGACAAGGAAAAGAGAAAGTGAGACTCTGAAGTTTTGTGGTCTCTTTTGATTTGGTTTGACTGCTACATGATTTCACAGCCCACTTCATAGCCAAAGGCCCTTTTACAAATAACTTCCTTGGTCTAAATTTGTAAATGTGTAGGTAGTTTTTAGAAAGCGTGGTCTAGATCAGAAGTTTCCAGTGTGGGGTGATCACACCCATGAGAGAATCCATTAGCACATTGGAAGAATTTATTAGAATACACACACACACACACACACACACACGTATATGTGTTTATATTTTATTATAAAAAGGTGAATTGGGGTTTTATGTAACAAAGAAGTTGATAATGCCCTCAGAAGGTCTGGATATCTGAAGGCCACGATGCCGCGAGGGGAGGATGGGAGCTGCACGGCAGTAGCATCACTCATCCATTTTCTTTCTGCGTCTTATTTTGCAGTTTATAGATATGAGCATAGTGAAGTGAGCAAGGGTCTTAAAAGATTTCTGTAATGAAACCATGTGGTGAAGGGAATATTAGACAGTAGTGGACAGTAGTGCAAGGTCAGTGGGGGGGCTGATCACGTCTGACAAGAAGTTGACCTAAGCCTTATAAATCATAAGCAAAACTATTTGAAGTATGGATTATGATATGGGCTAGATTGTGGTCCACACCCCACTCAATTCTCATGTTAAATCTTAATTCTCACTATCTCAGAAGGTGATCTTATTTGGGCATTGGGTCTTTACAGAGGTAATTAAGTTCAAATGAGCTCATTAGGGTGGGCCCTAGTCCAATATGATGGCATTCTTTTAAAAAGAGGAAATCTGGACACAGAGATACCAACAGAGGGAAGGACAGGTGAAGGCCCAGGGAGAAGACAGACAGCCATACATCCAGTGGAGAGACCTGAACAGATCCTCCCTCCACCCTCACAGGGAACCACTTTAATTGATTTGGACTTCAGCTTCTAGAACTGAGAAAATAAATGTCTGTTGTTGAAGCCACCCAGTCTTAATACTTTATCAAGTCAGCCCTGGCCATGAATACACATTCACATCCGGTCTCATTAGCGTGTGCCTCCGTCCTGGTGCATTGTGCCTGGAGTTATTAATTAACGATAGTGTGAAGGTACTGAGATTAGAAAGACATTCAAAACTAAGCCTTCATAACACAAAGAAAAAAAACAATTTATGAACAATGAAATGTATTTAATCGCACTGCCATCACTGAAAATGTTACTATCAATAATAAGATGTTCAGAAAGAGAACAAAGGCATTTTTTTGTACCTTTAAAAAACAATTTAAAAAATAGTCATGTGTATTTTAATTCAGCTTCTAAAATGATTTTATCTTCACATTACTAATGTTATATGATAGTCTGTACAGTAGCACATGTATGTAATTTACAAATAAATAAACATACATAAAAATGGTTGAATGCTCAAATGTGTTTTATCGATGGAGCATGTAATTAAAAGTGTTTAAAGATCACTGGCCATGATAATGTGGCTTAGACTCCTGGTTTCTAAACATGGATATTTTAGGTTCTTCAGATAGAGAAAGAACATTATAGGGCAATTTATCAAGGAAATAGAAGATATGAACTAATGAACTTTTTGTTCTAAGAGGAAAGAATTGTGTGACTCATACTCTCCTATGGTGATTTAAATAAAATGGTTTTCTTGATGGATTTTAGGTTTTAAAGATAGTTTCTGAAATGGTCTACAACTTGGTTTTTAGACAGAAAATAAATTTTGTTAGTTTTTGCTTTAACATTTGTCTTCTATTCAATACTATTGGCAAAATTCTCATAATAGCAAGAAACTCAGGCAAGTGCCCTGAAAAGTAATAAAGGGTCTTCATTAACCCATTTATATGGAAGTTTTTTGAGTAGTTGTATAGAAGAAAACCAGAAGGCTTGGCAGCCAACCCTAGAGAATGCAATTGAAGGCCATCAAAGCACCATGGAGTAGAACATCATGCACACACTTACACACCCTCACATATACAAACACATCAGCACTATGTATCCTGGGCAAAAGACTCGCCCGGCTTTTTACAGTGATTCCATAGCAGAATCCATAGTAATCAGCACTTCACAGTCCGCAAATTAGCAATGGTGCAATACATGAGCATAAAAGCCTGCTGCATTTTTGCTTCTGTTTCAAAATGACCCCCCAAAACAAAACATTTAGAGTAAGAACACAGTGACTTGCCTTAGGAGGTTGAAGGTTGTCTGTGTCTTCTAATCACTGAGAAAAGCAGAAAGAGAAACATTGGCTCAGGTTGGTTTCTACTCATGCCTCACCAGCAAACGTGCACTTGATTTTATTTCCTAGTCTTACAATTATCACATGTCCCAGGAGGTTCCTAACTGAACCAAGTTCTTGTTCTACACACTCACCACTGCCTGTCACTCATAGCCTGCAAGTCTCTGCCAACGTCAGAAGTTGGAAACTTGTTATGATGGTTAAGACCAGTTCCCAACTCTGCCCCTTTATCAGCCAGTTCCTAGCGGATTGTGGGAAAAGTTACCCTCCTAGGAAGAAGGTGGGGATGGAAAATAACAGAGAGGTGGGACTAAGTCCTGGGGCCCTCTGGTACTCAGAGAGTAAGGGACACTGGAATTGCGGAGATAGCAGGAAAACACAGAGTGCTGTTCCCCAGCGCCCAGAGGGAGAGAGTATGATCAGCTCTGTGAAATGATGCCCCATTCTCACCCTCACCAGGTCCCCATGTGTGGTTCTCAGCTGCAGAGATGGCAATTTTCTTCTATGTTATGAAGTCACTGAATCCATCAGTAGAAGTTCTTAGATCTCAGAATCATATGGGGTTTTTGCAACCCATAGAAAATGTTCTCAATGTCATCCTTTACTTTTAACTTTATTTCTTTCTCGTTTCTTTTTTTTTTTTTTTTGTAACTTATGTTCACAGGGTTAGCATTGATTAGGAAGACCATGTTTAGATTGGAGGGAGAATTTTACTGAAGGTTTAGAGATGCTTTTGGCAATGATATTTCACCCAACATGTATTTACTAACTGCTTACCAGGTATAAGATGTTATACTAAATGCTGTAGGCAATAGAAAATTAAAGTGACATGTTCACTGAAGTCAAGATGTCCTCAGATGTCTGCAAGGTAGGAATGCAATTATTATAAGAAAACCACACATTATAAGAGAACCACATAAAGTGCTAAGGGGATCCAAAGGAGGAAGAGCTTGCATTCAGTGGGGGCGGGGGATTATAAAAGACCTGAAGGAGGAGTTGACACATGGGTTGGCCTCAAGAAATGACCATTGCTTGGCAGAGATGAAATAAAAGGCAATTTAGGAAAATAGAGACAAGAGCAAAGGCAAGGGACAGGAAAATATAGCTCATTTTGGAGAAAAGGTAGTCATCAAATTTAGCCACAAAGATAGATGCATACAAAGGAAAAAAAAAAAAAAAAAGAGGTGACTAAGTTTGGAGGAGAAGGAATGGCAAGTGTCAGAGAGCTGGGGACAGTGTGGCAGAGAGGCCTGGACGAAGAGGAAGCCATGTGGGGAACTGCAGAGAGCATATGCCTTGGGGCTGGAAATGGGTTAGAAATTGAGCCTTTCCCAAATACTAGCTCTGCAAGTCAAGTCTGTCTGAATCTATGTTTTTCTAATGTACAGGACACTTATCTACTTACCTTAAAACAACACCAAAACAAACCAAACCATGATATTCATAAGGTCAGTCTTGAAACATGACCAAAAAGTTATGTTCAGTATATCTTGTTCAAGAAGTCAGGGAAGTGACGAGAAGGCTGATGAGGGCACCCCAGAATCAGCGAGGTTCACTCTCCTCAGACAGGTGAGTGAGATTATACAGGAAAGAGAGGTGTAATAAGACTTTTTGTATTTTGAAGGTTGGGGGAGGAAAGAGAGAAAAGGGTTCTGGATCTGCTAGGTGGTGGAGGTTGGAAAGAGTCCTGAACAGCATCCCTGGAGGCTGGCCAGCATCTGGGAAGTGGGTGTATGTGACACAAAAGAGCAGGAAACAAAGAGCTGCAACCGTGTGGTGTGACAGAGCTCAGGGCTGGGAGGTGGGGCTGAGCTTCCTCAGGGAAGCACAAAGTCTTTACCTGGGTCTGCACTGGCGGGGGGTCTTCACAGAGCCTGTCTTCTGCAAAGCCACGGTGGAGCTCAGAGCCGTGGTGGCAGCCTGCTCTCAGGAGTGCGAGACCCCCAGGATTTAGGAACAAAGCTGATTGCATATGTGTAGGAGGATTAAAAAGGCTGACACCATGCCTTCTGACAGTAGAGAATCTAAGAATTTGAGAAACTAATTGAAAAGTAAAGAGAAGTGTCTGTGTGTAATTCAAATTGTAATGCAATTCTAAATGGTAATTAGAAGAAAATAATGAGAATAAAAAAGAAAATATATCTAGTTTTAATGAACTAACTTCATCTCTCTAGAAAACTCAGCTCTCTAGAAAGTCCTATACCCTTAGGTACTGGACTGAGGAGATTCTGTTTTGGTTTTCATTCATCAGGAAATGAAATGAAAGGATTGAATTTTTACTTTAAATTTAACTCAGGCTCAATAAGTGTCTGGATGAGTCAAGACTCTAATCATCCTAGATGTCCTGTCTCTACTTTTTATCATCTCTACATTTGCTTCTTAAGTTTCTTGTGGATGAGGAAGGACTTGGAAGGGGAGATGATGAGAAAAACACCACTCACATTAGTTCCTGGCTGAATTACATCTGTTCCTGGTCAAGAGTCATTCTAAAAACCTGAAGGAGGAGTTAATGTGAAGCTCTAAATTTCAGAGTCTTGGCTAATTGTGCTCCGGTCTGAGAAGGAGTCCTTGAAAGGTGAGCAATAAATAAGAACAATGCTGTCCGTTTCTTCCTTGTTCACTAATTTATAATGTGTTATTGGTTGGGTGCTTATCAGGTTTGGGAAAATAAGTCCAAATTTTAGATTTGGAAGGTTCTTTAGTGGTCATTTAATTCAACCTTTTATCCCAGGCAAGAGAACTTTTCAAAAGACTCTGAGTTTTTGTGATAGAAGATCAATCAATGTAGGATTGGCTAAAACACACGTAGGAATGTGAAACTCACAACTTTGTGGGGCAGAGAAACCTCTTCATATTTATAGTGTAGCCTGGGAGCTGCAGCTGGGAGTTAGTAAGAAATATTGACTTGGAGACCCTGCCCCAGACCTGTGAATCAGACCCCTGAGTGTTCATATACACTTAATCTTTGAGAAGCACTGGATCATCCCATTGTCAGGAAGCTCTGAATGTTAGGAAATGGCACCTTACTAAATACCTGCTGTTTGCTGTGGTCTCTGGACGGACCTCCACAGGCTTGGCAGCCATTCCTGCAGTGATACAGCCCTGGCTGCCGCTGCCCTCGCAGCCACCTCACTGCACTTTGGCACAGCTGTGGTCACAGTCACTGTCCCAGGAGCTGTGACAGATCTGTCACTTGGGTCACATCCTACTGGATCCCCCAAGGCCCTGGCTCTCCAGTGCCCCAAGACAGGGCATGGGAAGGTAACTAAGAAGGGTGTGGTAGATGTGCCTCACGGGTACTGTAGGAGAAAGGAAGGACCCAAGAGACACATTGCTGGCTCCTCTCCCTCCTCCTGACCTGCTCTGGGGTACCGGGCTCCCCCGCTTCTCAAGAGACCTCTGATCAGCTGTGTTTTGAGGAGCGGGGGACAGCTTGGGAACAGTATTTTGTTCTTGCTTCCCATTCCCTCTGCTGCACACTCTTTTCCTTTAACTCTTTCTCTGAGATTGTACCCCCAAGTAAAGCAGTGATAGCTAAGCTTTGCCTGAGAGTCTATTTTCTTTTTTTTTTAATTATTAAATCATAGCTGTGTACATCAATACGATCATGGGGCATCATACACTGGTTTTATAGACCATTTGACACATTTTCATCACACTGGTTAACATAGCCTTCCTGGCATTTTCTTAGTTATTGTGTCAAGACACTTATACTCTACATTTACTAAGTTTCACATGTACCCTTGTAAGATGCACCGCAGGTGTAATCCCACCGATCACCCTCCCTCCAGCCATCCTCCCCCTCCCTCACCTATTTTCTGAGGAAACCAGACTAAGATATCTGCCTTGTATATGCTCCGCTCCCGGCTGCTAATGCTGCCATCTGGCTGGCTTCAGAGTGGTCCACATCTTTCATACACCTTCCTTCGAATTCTAGAAGACAGCTACCAAGCCTTCTCTTTTCTTGGTTAAATACCCTCGGTTTCCTTGGATGATTTCTCAAAATGCAGTTTTCAGGTCTCCCACTTCTCTCACTTTCTTAGGTCATTATCTTCCTGATTGCGGCTCCTCAAAAGCCCCTCCAGGCACGGTCAGTGCTAGGCTGAGTTCATTGCAGAGGAGATTCTCATTTCTTTTATTGTGGGCATCTTATTACAATAAAACAGCTCTCCTGACCTGGGCTTACTCTTGTAAGAACACTATCTGGGTTTGACAGGTTAAAAAAGAACTTAGAGAAATTATACTTGAGTGCGCACAACACATCTGGGTTGGCCTCTGCGTCAGCTTCCAAGGAGGCCCAGGTCCTCTGCTGGCAGTGGAGCTCCTCCCATCTCCCTAGCCTGACAGACGCATTGTGCTGATTCCCAGGCGAGGGCTGTGGGGTGAAGTGTTCATTTTACTTCTTAGGAGATTTACTCTCCTTGAGGTTAAAGTCTCTGTCTTCTATAATCCAGACAAACCTAGAGCTAGAGGATTCCTGAATAAACATTAAAGATTGCACCCTATTTAAGTTCTCTGCCTCAGAATGTGATCATCTAATAATCATGTACATTGTTCTAAGGTGTTGGACCACTTTATCTTTCTGAGTGTCTTTTTTGTTTTTCTTAAGGACTGTATTCCCCTGCCCTAATGTTTAGGAGCTTTTATGATCTATGAATAAGCATTGACTGAGTGTGCCCACTAGGAGCAAGTGCTGCCCTTGACTTATGGGAAGTGCAGAGAGGGGTAAGAAATGGTGCCTCCAGGGTCTTGCAAGGACAAGGCATACCAAAAGCAAGGTTCCTAAAACTATATGCAGGGAGCCTGTGAGTGCCAAAAGAGTTCAGAGGAGGGGAGGACCTTATGAGACTTGGAGCAGTTGGAGAGGCATGATGGAAATTTCAGCAAAGAGGAGACCTTTTGATCTGCTGCATGACTTCCTGGCAAAAAGTTACAGAGAACCAATTTTTCAGGTCGCTGGGAACTGGCTTAATATTTCCCTTATACCTGAAGGCAGGAGGCAGGAGGTTATATTCTCTGATACTTATAGAACACTGTAACCATATATAGTACAGCACCTTATCAGGGCTAGAGAAATGACATTTTTGTTTTTTGTTTAAAAGGCTGGTGAAGAATCTATTTTAAAAAAATAGATAGCAAAACCATCTCTCTATTCAGGATTAATACTTCGAGTTTAATCTCAGGCTCCTGTCCCTTGGAGATTGAGAAAAGCAGACTCAATTATTGTTGGCATATTTATGAAGCTATTTTTATCTATATAGAAGGGCTACAGAACAAGGCCAGGGAAAGTCAACCAGAGAAATTTGAGGAGGTATTTTATCACCCACCAGCAAGTTTGTAACAGTTAATTCTAAATGATTCATGGTAAGGATCTGACCCTAGATTGGTTTCTTTATGCTTCCAGAACACTTCTTCTGGGCAGTCTCCTTTGCACAGAGAATGCAAATCAGTTTCATATTTTAAGCCAACTTTGCCAGGGCTCCTGAGGTCTTAAAGGATGGGGGGGAAGGCAAGAAGGGCTGTAAAGGCAAGAGCTGGTTACAGAAGCCAGGGTGCCTTGTTAAACATGTATGTAACCCCTTCTGAATTTCTGATGGGAGATAGAGGTCTGTCTTAAAGTTGTAGTTTTCCATCCAGAAGTTCTGCAAAGAGCCTGAAATTATATGTAAAATATTGTGTGCATTCAAGCATTACAGAAAGATATTCCTCACCCACCATCATCTTCCTCTGCCCATCATTCTGCAACAACTATTATCCATGGATAGCTGTTCCTGCTCCTTAACACTTTGCCAAGCCTGGGAACCCTCATATTCATTTATGTACTTTCATTCTTGTTCTTGCAATCCATTCTGCTCTCAGTGGTTGGTGAACTTAAAAAAAGGTCTTGATCTATATCTCATACATGGACATGAGGAGGAGGCAAAAAACAAAACAAAACAAAAAACAACAAACTCTCTTTGGTGGCTCTCTCTTAGAGTAACAATCCCAGATTCTACTCTCTGGCCTAGACCATGCCAATCCCTCCCCTAGTTACAATGTCTCTTCCCTTCTGGCTTCTTCTCTGTTCCACGAATGTTCTCATCCCTGATTTTATTCTCACTGCAATGTTCTCTTTGCCTCTCCAAGTTCAACCTATCCTATAAGCTCAGCTTAGATTCTGCACTCACAAAGAGGGATTATTGGATTCTTTTATCTGAACTTAATGTATAGCATCTCTTATCTCTTTTCAGAGTCTGTTATTGTATTTTCAAACTATGTATTTATTTTTGTATTTATTTACATGGTGTTTTTCTCCTCTTTTGGACTCAAGTTGCTCCTCTTCCATCACTAATAATTGTATTACTGTAATAGGCTGAGTACCTGCCTGAAATACTGTAGGTTCTATTTATTGGCTATCTGGCTGAGCAAATAAATGAACATGACTATTCATTGTTCATTTATTTAAATTAAGGAGAATAATTCTGTTAGTAGTATAAAAATAGTATGAATGCTAGAACAGAATGAAGACATTAAAAATTATTTGGATACATATTTATTGGCAAAGAAAGATACCCTGGTATATTTTTGAATAGGAAAACACCAATTTATAAGATACTGTGTATTGTCTTAAAATATTATATTAAAAAGAAAATAGGATACAAAGGACATAAAATTTCATTTAGACAGGAGGAATAAGTGCAGGATATTATTGTGCAACATAATGATTATAATTAATTGCAATGTATTGTATATTTGAAAATTGCTGAGAATAGGCTTTAAATGTACTCACTCCAAAAAAAGTATGCGAGGTCTGTTAGCTAAAGTTAATTAGCTTGATTTAGTCATTCCACAAGGTTACATATGTCAAAATGTCATGTTATATATTGAATATACTATCATGTATATAAAATCATAATATATATAGTTATTGTTAATTAAAAAAAGAAAAATATTGGTGTATATGCATATACCAAAATATAAATAACTTCTTTGGATGCCTGATTTCTGGTGTTTCTATTTGATTTTATATATTTGTATTTTCTTATATTTAATTTTTTGTTTTAAAGTTATAGAATCTATTAATTCATTAGTTAATCCTTGGTTCATTCACAACTATTTATTAACCACTTTATATCAAGCATGGTTCCAGAAACTAGATTTTTGTACTGATTATAAAGTTCAAATACAAATACTATTGTATACACCCTCTTTCTAGTTTGCCATTTCCACAATGTTGATGGATCCTTCTAGGTATTATCTCTACTCATTAGATAATATTTATATAAATTTTATTTCTTTACATGCATTTATAGATTTTTTTGAACATAACATGATTATACCATAGCTACATTTCTGTGACTTCCTTTTTTATAACAATATATCCAGGAACAATTTTTATTGCACTATGTTTTAAGAGTACCTCATTATAAAATAAAAAAAGCTGCGTGTTTCCGTAATTATTTAATCAGTTCTCCTATTAATGAGCACTTAGGTTGTTACCAATTTATTCTCTGAGGTTTCTTAAAACCCATGTGTGCATACATACAACAATGTGCTATTAAATTAGCAGTAAGACTAAGAGAAAAGGAAGGCTTAGTTATAAATGATAAAAAGCAAAAGTCACACCAAAATGGCTTACCACAGCAAAAAATTCCTCATTATATTCAAGGGCTAGACTTGCGAAGGTGATTGTTAAGGTGCAGCCACTTTTTAACTTGAAACTCTCCTTTTAATGTCTAGAAATTCTTAAATTGAGTCAATCTAAGTAAGCATACTGCCAAACACTTTCAGGGGTAGGTAGCAATGTATGAGAAGATTTAATTATTCCCATTGTTGAGGCTGTTGTAGTCATTTTCAGTAGACTAAAAGGTTTAAGTTCAGTCTTTTCCCAAAAAGAGAATATTTTCTTTCAATGAGTTGTTTTATGTAGGCTATTCTTTCTGTGAGCCAAAATCTGGTAAAAAGAGTCTTATATACTGTATTTAAGAGTTTTTTTGTTGCCCGAGTTTAAGATCATAAAGGAAGAAATATTTGGGTAAGGATAAAGATATAAAGAGAAAAAGAACATTTCTTGAGGAGGGACATGAAATTACCTTCATTCCTGACTGTCCCTTTCTTTTTCATTATTTTGCTCTATAAATGTTCATCTTTATTTTCTCATTTTCTTGGTTTTATTTATTTTCATTTTGTCAGATTGTGGGTCCTGAAGTTCATGAAATTTGGTGGCATTTTTAAAATAAAAAAGTTAGTTTTAAAAGTGAATATTTAGAATGAAGAAAGAAACAAGTTACAGTTTTTAAAATGTCAACCAACACCACAAACATCACACAGATTATTAGTTAATAATAGTCCATCAAATGTAAATAAAACTTTACTCCTACATTTTCTTGGGTTTATACTTTTTATCACATCTTTATATGACAGTTCTGTAATATTATTGGGTTATTAAGTATGAAATGGCTAATATCCATAAGTACTAAGTTTGACAATTGGTGTCTCTGACTTTTAACTTTGACCCTTCTTTATTTTTTATTATGAAGGACTTCATTATTTCAAGCACATGTTTTGGCTTATGATTATCCTATATTATTTTTTAGAGAAATTTTTGTGAAACCATGGATAAATCTTATTTTTTCAACATGGAGCCAATGAAGTTCAGACAGCTTGAAATATCAATGAATTTTTTTTTTTTTTTTTTGCAGTTTTTGGCCAGGGGCGGGTTTGAACCCACCACCTCTGGTATATGGGGTCTGCACCCTACTCCTTTGAGCCACAGATGCTGCCCAGTATCAGTGAAATGTTTAGGAAGAATGTGGCTAAAGAATGCACAGTGTGGGGACCTGAGACCAAGATGGATATGAGCCGAAATCTGTAGTGGAAGTGAATCCATCTTGACCTATGTGTGAATTAGCAACAAGGTTTGACATTACTATTCCAACAATATTGGACCATTTGAAACAAATCAGCAAGGTAAAGAAGGTGGATAGACGGGTTCTACATGAATTAAATGAACAGCAGAAAAGAAACCAGTTCGAAGCTTGCCTTTCTTTGCTGTCGTTGCATAAAGGCAAACCTTTTCTACATTATGTTATATTTCTACACATAATAAGAAATGGACTCTTTCTGATAATGAAAAACATTTGGCACAATGGTGGATAAACCTGAAGTGCTGAAAAACAATCCAAAATCAAATATTCATCAACAAAAGCTCCTGGTATCTGATCATCCAGTGCTGATATTGTCCACTGCAGCTTCATGAAACCTGGTCAATTATAGCAGGTGTCTACTACAACCAATTGTATGAAATGATGAGGATGCTTGTGATTAAGCACCCAGGGTTGGTGAGTAGTGGCTGGCCAATCCTCATTCAAGACAATGTTCAATCATGTGTTGCATAAACAATGCTGCCCAAACTACAGAAGCTGGACTTGAAAACTCTCTGTCATCCACCGTATTCCCTAGCCCTCACACCAGCTGACTACCACTTCTTCCAGGCTTTGCACCACTTGTTGCAAGCAAAAATATTTAGTTCTCAACAAGTTTTGAGAACTCTTTTCATGATTGCATAGCCACTTGCTCTTCAGGAATCTTAGCTGATGGCATAAACCAGCTACTGTTAAGATGGTAAAAATGTGTTGATAGTTTAATTGTACTGCTTTTTGTTTGAGCTATAATAAACTAAACTTTGATTTAAAATATCACATTTAAGTTTTAATAGCCTAATATTTTCAATAGAGAGATCAGAAGGAATTAAGACTTCCTTCTTTCTGATTAATTAAAAAATTTACATTTATTTTTGATAGTTGGAATGCATGAAAGATTCAGTTTCACTCACAAATATGCTTTTATTTTATAACACATTTATAGACTTGCATTTTGCAAATATAAAAATTCTAATGCATGATAGTTTACATGATTTCCCCCAGAAAATAAAAGAATTGTATGGCATATTTCATCTTCTTTGGCACTACTGTGAAAGGAATAGAATTCTTGACTATTTGTTCGGCTTGGTTGTTGTTGGTATATTCAGCTGGGCTAATATTGCCACATATAGCTTATAGGGTCTCCAAATGAACCTCTCCTTGCACCCCAAGATTAAAGTGTCTAGTGCAGCTCCTTTCCCATAGCAGGAAATTCTCTCCTGGAGAACCACATGCTAAAAGTAAGGGCAAGGCATGCGTGGATGTGAGGTGTCTACAGTAGGCACTGCCATGTTGGCCTGCACATGAAGGCCACAGCTCATGATTCAGATGGGTTTTCACACTTAACATTCCAGGAAGGCTCTTGCAAAAGATGGAAAATGCCAGTACATCATTCAGGGATCACAGAGGGTCATATTATGACCTCAGACTTTACACTGAGAGATCAAGGTCATTAACATCGAGACAGCTTCTTGGTACATGGCTCTCTGCTGTTTTTCTTGTGTCACCCACCCACCACTGTGACTGCCACTGCCACCACTACTGGTCAGAGTTCATTGCAGACAGACAGCTGGGATCAAAGGGAAAAAGGAGGGCCCCCTGGAGGTGGGCTGGCCCTGTAGTCTCCAGTGTAGCATTTGGGCTCCTTTTGCTCAGCTTTCTATACCTTTCAGGGTGGCACCAGAGAATTACTTTTTCTTTGGAGAATCAAGTACAAACACAATAGTAACCAGTGATGAATCCAGCCTAGCCCAGGGCTAGGACTCTGGCTGGGCCTCCTCTGATCCTCAGCAGAGCCAGGATTGGCTACCTCTTCTCTGTTTTCATCTGGGAATCCTACTGGAGCCAAATCTCCACCCAGGCAGCATGGGCAGAGCTGGTCCCTGCCATAGTTCCTCCCCTGCTGGATAAGCCAGTAGATGCATGAAACTGCCTGGTGCTTGCCCAAGATGTATAGAAGCCCCACAGCCTGAGAGATCCCAGTGCACACACAGCATTTGAGGGAACCACTGGGAACATTTCTGGGGCTTTTCTTCTTTTCTCTTTTCTCCTCTCCTTTCAACACAAAGCAGCAAGTTAAGGTGAAATGATCTCTAAACACTAGTATCTCTTTAAAACCAGGGCTGAGAATGCCATCTTTAGTATTGGGCAAACAAAGAAAAGCTAAGTCAGAAAAGACGAGGTCTCAGTCCCCTGGGAAGGATGGAAGGCAGTAAGTAGAACACTGAGTGACTCCTTGAAAGTGCAGTGTAAGAGCCTCCAGCCTCTTGCTACATGGAGATGCAAGTAAAAAACAAAGACAGGATTCGTTCCCAAAATGAACAAGCTCGGCCTCTGAAAGGGCGACATCCTGCACAAAGGCCGGCCACAGCCCACCAGCAGAGGAAACCAGTCAAGTGTCGTGAGTCAGACAGCGTGGGAATGAAGGAAACTGGTTCTTTGTTGAGCAGGGGTTTTAATTCCTGCCTCGTTAACTGTTGTTCCTCTGTAGATTCTCCAGAGGCCACAGAACAGAAGCAGAAAGCATCACTGACTTTTCCAGATTTGCTCTTTAAAGATTGAACATGGGTTCCAGACACAGAGCTGATGTTGGGTCCTCAGGGTGATCCTATACTCAGGGCCTTTGCACAAGTTATCCATGCCATCTGAAACGTCCTTCCTCCAATCTGCAATAGCATACCTAACAGACATACATAGCTACTTAAATTTAAATTATTAATATTAAATAAAATTTAAAACTCAGTTCCTAAGTTGCACTAGCCACACTTCAAGTGTTTGATAGCCACGTGTGACTAGCGGCTATCAGGCTGGACGCCACAGTATATAACATTTCCAGCATCCAGAGATTTCTGTCGGACAGCACTGCTTCAGACCTTCATCTGACTGACTCCCTCTCAACTTCAGGTCCTGGTGCTACTGTCATCTTCTCAAAGAGGCCACCTCACACCCAGGAATCTGAAGCAAGACATATGGTCACCCTCTGTCCCCTTCCCTTATTTTACCCTTTCACTATGAATTGCCTTGTTTATTTTATACTTTCTTACCTGTCCTTCCCCTGGAATAAAAGTTCATGAGAGCAAGATCTTGCCTATCCTTTCTACAGCTGTATGCCCAATGCCTGGAACAGTACCTGCCATAAGCGGAGCCCGACATGGTTGAATAAATGACTCACAGTACGATCTACCCCATGGCTCTGGAATTAGAGGACCCCAGCCACCCAAGACACCTGCAGCTAATCTTCCCATGGGCCAAGATAATGTCTAAGCATGGGTACTACCAGAAGCATCTGGGCATCCGGGGCAAGAGAAGGGCCAAGGGAGCAGCAGATTAGCTGAAACCCAGCTTGGTCCAATTCCCCTCTAAGAACACCAGTGCCTTTTACCCCATTGATCAATCCACAGCGCTGTGCCCAGCACTTTGCACTGTCTTCTTTCACTGTTACAGGTGTTGTGAAAGATCAAAATATCCTCCATAATACTGTCAGTCTCAACATGACATCACCTTTCCTATACATGCATGGAAAATAAACAAGTAATAGGATGAGATCTATCCCACATTGAAGGAGTCAATATGTTAATACCTTGCATACACTGGGAGTGCTTTCTATGCCCCCTCTGGAATAGAAGGAGGAAGAACCCCCTGTCCTACAGCTTTGTTTTACTATTTACTCCAATTAAAATTTTAATGGTAAGAATATTATATTTAGAAAAACATGATCCCCAGGGCCAAACACCAGAGGCGGAGAAAGATATAAAAGTTGGAAAACATATCACATGTCGCATGTTAACTGATCTTTTATAACAAGCTGAGTACAAAAGTCACCTTTGTTTGGGATCAAAATGTTCAGCAATATAATCACAAGTGCAAGGCATAGAAAAAGGGCACGTCTCAGGAGGATAATAAACAAATAGAAAGCAAAATAAAGGCAGGTAAAATCTATACTTCAAACCAAACTAGGAAGGAATCCTCACAGACAAGGAAGTTGGGGGTCTTCGAGCTACCAGCCCGACAGCTACTGAGAAAGAGAGGGGAAGCTTGGAGAAGCCTGGGCAGCACACCCTCTAATTCCTGTTTTCCCCTTGCAGAGCACATGACATTTGTTTGCTGAGGCTTTAACTGATCTCTTCGTGGCCTTAATAAACTCACCAACCTCACTTGTGTGGGAACATTGCAGAACAACGAGTTTTGAGAGAATTGTTAAGGAGATACATTTTTTACTTCAGCCAAGTTTTATTAACCCAAATTCCAATACTCATTCTGAAAAAAATTTCCAGGAAATTGGGTCTGTTCTGATGCATAAATCATGAATTATTTATAAGGCTGCACAAAACCTGGTGACGGGCAGCAAGATTGGCTCCCACCTTGAGGATTCTTCTACTTTGTCTTTTGCTGAGTCTCAGAGAAGCTCAGCCTCCGCCATACCTTTGCCCAAATGATAGCACTCCTCTGGGAAGGAATGTCACCTTTAATCCTTGAGTCCAGATATGGGAGAGACTCGCATTGAGGGGTAAGGCAAGAAGAGACACCAGATGGCCGGAGCAGCTGAATCAGCCCTCAGGAGCAACAGGCCGATAGCCCCACAGCCAGGTTACTCACAGCCACCCTCAGCGGCTCCTGTAACTCTCAGTTTCTCTCTTAAGGTGGCCACACTTGAGATTTGGGCACAGAGCAGGACTATAAGCATCTTCAGGGCAAGGGCTCTGCTATGCCCAGCATGGTGATTTTCCCACAGCAGAAATCTTTTAAAGGTCACCTAAATCAATAAATGATTAACAGGGCTCAGCGCCCATAGCTCAGCGGTTAGAGTGCCAGCCACATACACCAGAGGTGGTGGGTTTGAACCCAGCCCGGGCCAGCTAAGCAACAATGACAACTACAATAAAAAAAATAGCCAGACGTTGTGGGGGGCACCTATAGTCCCAGCTACTTGGGAGGTTGAAGCAAGAGAATCGCTTTAGCCCAAGAGTTTAAGGTTGCTGTGAGCTGTGACACTATGGCACTCTACCAAGGGCAACATAGTGAGACTTTGTCTCAACAGAAAAAATAAATAAATAAATAAATGATTAATGGGCTCTTCCTTATGTTGATTTTAATTTCAGATGTTTCCATCCAGTTAAAAGTTCATTCTTAACATTCAAGATTTAAAGCTTTAAAATCTCGATCCAACACCAACTGCTCAAAACGTGATGTTGAGGGTAGACTGAACTCACAAACCTGGCCTGAACTTATCCACTGAAGTATCTTAAGCCACGGTCAGAGTCAGGAATCTGCCTTCATGGTCACAGACACATGTTGGAGTATTAAGAACCAGGGCATGAGAGAAGAGGTTGCTGACCGGTGCTGTCTCCTGTGCCTGAATAAAAGCCAGCTGCCCTCACTTAAAAGGCTGAGCCATGGCCACTACAGGGCAGCTCAGGACCAGGCCAAGGGGTTGGGAAACCAGCCAGGTATAGTCTTCCTTTGGTAGTTGTTTTTTTAAGACAAGGATGAAACTAATTAGCCAATCATTTAAAGTTCCCCTTGAAGAAAGAACAAATAGTATCAAGGAATATGGGTTTTTCAATTTCATAAGATTAAGGAGCAACCAGGCAATGTCTCATATTTTTTTCCTCCAAGCATCTACACAAGATCAATCTTCCATATGACTTCTCATTTCTATAAACAAATTAAGCTTGTGGTCCTATACTCCCTTGATCTTTCTGCACGGTATATTTCTAAATTCCCTAAAGACAATGTAGTTGATAAACACAAATGCATAATTTTAGGTAGGTCAGGATATTTGGATGAACCCTCTAGGGCTAAAAACAACTCGGGATAAATCACCTTAAAAACACCGAAGAGTTTTAAAAAACAGATAGCATAGCCCTACCAGGCCAATTTGCAGCGAAAGTGTGAATCTGAAGAGGCTAGCAGGGGTGTCCAACCTGCAGCCCAAGGCCATATGAGATCATTTGAGGACTGTTCTGCTTATCTGTATGGTTGGATATTTTGAAAAGTATGCATGGACCTCTTCTTTTACTCATCAGCTTTTGTTGGTGTTTGTGTATTTAATGTGTGGACCAAGACAATTCTTCTTCCAATGTGTAGCAGAAAAGAAAAAAGGTTGGACTGGACACCCTCTGGTCACTAGAACAGTAATTTTCAACTAGTGTACCATAGCATACTGGTATATGAGAGGATCTTAGGTGAGTTGCAAAAATTTTTAAAGATCATTAATTAAATTATTTTCTAAAAGAGCTTAAAGCTGGTGGCCCACACCTATAATCCTAGCATTCTGGGAGGCTGAAGCAGATGGACTGCCCTGAGCTCAGAGGTTTAAGACCAGCCTGAGCCAGAGTGAGACCCCATCTCTACCAAAAACAAAACAAAACAAAACAAACAAACAAACAAAAAAAAAACAGCCAGGCATTGTGGCTGATGCCTGTAGTCCCAGCTACTTGGGAGGCTGAGGCAAGAAAATCGCTTAAGACCAAAAGTTGGAGGTTGCTGTGAGCTATGATGTCACAGCTCTCTACTAAGGGACACAAAGTGAGACTCTGTCTCAATTAAAAAAAAAAAAAAAAGAGTTCAAAGCAGATTAAGTATATACTTCTTTTTTTTTTGATCAACATAATTTAAGTGTGCTTTATAGATTCAAGTGTACTGTGAGATAAACAAGGTTGAAAAACTGCACTAGAGGATAATCTGAATGCTAAAGCTACTTCTGCCTTGCAGATTTGAAGGAGTAAGAATGATAAATGTCGAAGGCCTGAGCACATCCGATGTAAAGATGCTTACGAGGACTTTTACCTGTATTACACTGGGCCCTACAGGGCTTCACTCTTAGGACTAGGATAAATCACAACTAATCTGTCACTTCCTCTACCTCCCCAGCCCTATGGGCCCACAGAGAAACTCAAGCAGAAAGGAAAAGAATAAGAAAAGGGGGAAATATCCCTGAGATGTGACCAGATGCCTGCTCTCAGACAGATTCATCCCCTGAGGTCCTATGCAGTAGGTAGGCATGAATTTGGTTTGTGGTGACACCAAAAAGCAGCCAGAAGAAGGAGAGTACACTTACCTCTAAGTCTCAGGAAACAAATAATTACTTTAAGGGAAATAACTAGCAAAACAGGCAGAAACAAAATAGATAACCAAGTCTATAAGGAAATAAAGCAACATGAAAGAGAAGAGCCAACATAAACAACAGGGAGTAGAAACAGACCTGGACCAGGCTTCCAATACAAACCTCCTAAGTTGGGCGGCGCCTGTGGCTCAAGGAGTAGGGCGCTGACCCCATATACCAGAGGTGGTGGGTTCAAACCCAGCCCCGGCCCAAAACTGCCAAAAAAACAAAAACAAACCTCCTAAGTTTATGCAAGCTAACCATATAAAAAAGTAAACAAAAAACTTGCAAATATCTGCAGGGAACAAAAAGCTGTAAAAACTGACTCAATTTAGAAAAGAATCAAACAGAACTTCTAGAAAAGAAAAACTTACAAACAAATGAAAATCTTAATTGAAGTGTTTGGCAAAAGATTAAAAACGGTAGAAGAGAGAATTAAGAAGCAGAGGTTAGGTCACAGGAAACTGTTCAGAATACAGCATCAATTAACAACAATACGAAAAACACAGAAAAGTGAATTTAGAACATGGAGGATACGATGAAAAGGTCCAACGTACATTGAATGGAGTCCCAGAAGAGAACAACAGACATAGAAATAAGGTAATAGTGAAGAGATAATAGCTAGAGGTTTTCCAGAACTATTGGAATGTCCAAAGACCAGAGACTCTCAAGCAAAATAAACACAGAAGAATGCACAGCTAGATACATCATAGTTATCCATGATCAGAGTGATTAAAACCAAGAGAAAAGCTGAAAGAAAAAAATATAGATTATCTTAAAAGGAACACTGGTCAGACTAAAAAATATCTGAACATCAAAAACCACAATATAACAAAGACATCTGTACCAGA
>CAUYPK010024788.1:0-20283 GCA_963574355.1 Loris lydekkerianus
CCTGTGCCTCTTTAGAGGACAGTTTAAACCATTCACAGTAATTGAGAATATTGATAAGCCTTTCAAGGGTCTGGTGGACAATTTTAATCCTTTTGCGACTGTGGAAGTTGTAATTTGATCAAAATTTTCTGGGTGGGTTTACTTTTGTGGTGGAGGACTACGCTTGTCTTTATGGAGGATAGTTCTGAGAATATTCTGGAGAGCTGGTTTAGTTATGGCAAATTTTTTCAACATATGAATGTCATTGAAGTATTTAATTTCTCCATCATAAATGAAACTCAGTTTAGCTGGGTACAGGATCCTGGGTTGAAAGTTACTTTTTTTTAGAAGATTAAAAGTCGATGACCATCCTCTTCTAGCTTGAAAGTTTTTGGCAGAGAGATCTGCAGTTATTCTAATATTCTTCACCTTATAGGTAATGGTTTTTTTTTTTTTCATCTGGCAGCTTTCAGAATTTTCTCCTTCATATTAACTTTAGTGAAATTGATTATGATGTGTCTGGGAGATGTGTTATTCGGGTTGAGTCATGCTGGAGCTCTGAAACTATCTGCTATCTGAATTTCAGAATCTCTGGGCATGTCTGGAAAGTTCTCCTTCATAATCTCATGGAGAAGAGACTCTGTGCCTTGTGAAGCCACTTTGTCACTTTCGGGGATCCCTATAAAATGAATATTGATTTTCTTTTAATTATCCCAGGGCTCTCTGAGAGAGTGATCTGTTTTTTCCCTCCATTTCTCTTTCTCATTGAGAGTTTGGGAGCATTTGAAACTTTGTCTTCAATGTCAGAAATTCTTTCTTCTGCTTTTTCCATTCTGTTACTGAGGGATTCTAATGTGTTTCTCAGATCTTTGAGGGATGCAACTTCTTTTCTCAATGTGTCAAAATCTTTGGTCTTTGAAGTTGTTGAATTCTTGAGATATCTTTTGGGTTACTGTTTGGAGTTCTAATTCAGTCCTATTTGCTATTCAGATTCTGAATTCAATATCTGACATTTTAGCTATTTCTTTGTGCATGGGATCTTGTGCTGTGTTTGCCCCATTGATCCTTGGGGGAATTGGTCTACTCTGATTATTCATATTTCCAGAGTTTTTTTGTTGATTTTGCTTCATGATTGCTTTTCACCGTTGCCTCTGGCCATCCTCAGAGTTGGGGAGGTGTCTCTCCAAGATTAGCAGGATCACTCTATTCTTGCTGGATCTTTGTAGGGAGTGACCCTGTGTAGTTCCTCTGGGGCTGCTTGAGCTAGGGAGTTCTGGTTGTGGAAGCAGCTCCGGCGTGTGACACACCCGGATCCAGCAACTTGGCAGGAGGTGGGGCACATGGTTCTGGGAGTGCTTGGCACCCAGTGACTTTGGCACAAAGAGCCCAAGGCTCCAGCAGTCTCTGGCCAGGAGAAGGGCTCTGTGCAGAGGCAGAGAGGGCTCTAGAGGGCACACGGCTACCAGTATCCCTGGCCAGATGAGCAGGCCAGTGTGGAGGTTTGGAGGAGAGAGAACGCTGGGTTGCACGGCTCCAGCAGTTCCTGTTAGGGCATGTGGAGGCCCAGTTGGTGCGGGTTTGCAGTGCAGCTCTTATGGAGGTCCCAGCAGCACCAAGCCCAGGAGTTTGAGGTTGCTATGAGCTGTGACATAATGGCACTCTACCCAGGGCAACAGCCTGAGGCTCCAGTGTGCCAAAACCATCTCACTCTGCCCCTAAGTGTTAAGGCTGCAAGGCTGCTCAGTCCCCACCTTTAGGCTGCTCAGTCACTAGGTTACTAGATCCTGCCCAATCCTTGCTCTGGGACCCTGAGGGCAGATCTTGCTGGAGCAGTTCTCTCACAATGGCTTCCTTTGGCCCAGCTCAGCGGCTCAGTCCAAGGCCCCAGACAATGCCCTCACCTCACTTCTGCTGAAGCTCTCCCCAAGGCAGTTCAACTGAGTGCCAAGTCCAAAAACACCGAAACAGTTCACATGTAAGGTCTTTCCGGTTTGCAGTCTCACTGCTGCTTGTATTTATGTTTGCTGGCGGGATTAGGTTGTTTGAACACATGCAACCACTTGCCAGTTTTTCACTGTTTTTGTCCTCCTCTTGGGGTCCAGAAGTCCCTTGCTGACTCCCTGTATTCTCAAAGGGATGATTATAGGTGATCCCACTAGCCAGAGATGCCTGGAGTCTTTTCTCACCAGACTCACCATGCCCAGTTGCAGGAAAGCTGTTACTTGGCTGCCATCTTTCAGGTCTAGTTCTCTCCTTTTTATTGCTCAGTAGCTCTCCATTAATGATTATTACACAAGTGATCCCATCTCAGGCTGGGTAAGGGACTTGAAAAGAAACTTCTCTGAAGAAGACAGGCGCACGGCCTATAGAAATATGAAAAAATGCTCATCATCCTTAATCATCAGAGAAATGCAAATCAAAACTACTTTGAGATATCATCTAGTTCCAGTAAGATTAGCCCATATCACAAAATCCCAAGACCAGAGATGTTGGCGTGGATGTGGAGAAAAGGGAACACTTCTACACTGCTGGTGGGAATGCAAATTATTATATTCCTTTTGGAAAGAGGTTTGGAGAACACTTAGAGATCTAAAAATAGACCTGTCATTCAATTCTATAATTCCTCTACTAGGTATATACCCAGAAGACCAAAAGTCACATTATAACAAAGATATTTATACCAGAATGTTTATTTTAGCCCAATTCATAATTGCTCAGTCATGGAAAAAGCCCAAGTGCCCATCAATCCATGACTGGCTTAATAAATTGTGGTATATGTACACCATGGAATATTATGCAGCCTTAAAGAAAGATGGAGACTTTACCTCTTTCATGTTTACATGGACAGAGCTGGAACATATTCTTCTTAGTAAAGTATGTCAAGAATGAAAGAAAAAGTATCCAATGTACTCAGCCGTACTATGAAACTAATTTAGGGCTTTCACATGAAAGCTATAACCCATTTATAACCTAAGAATGGGGCAAGGGGGAGAGGGTGAGGAGAGAAGGGGGAGGATGGGCAGAGGGAGGGTGATTGGTGGGATTATACCTATGGTACATCTTACAAGGGTACATGGGAAACTTAGTAAATGTAGAATATAAATGTCTTAGCACAATAACTAAGAAAATGCTAGGAAGGCTATGTTAACCAGTGTGATGAAAATATGTCAAATGGTATATGAAACCAGTGCCTGGTGCCCCATGATTGCATTAATGTACACAGCTATGATTTAATTAAAAAAAGATTATTACAGAGTTTGTTAATTTGCTAACCTGTTTATGGATGGACATAGATTTTTTTTTTTCTAGTTCTTGGCTAATATTAATAAGTATGTGATGGCTAATCATGTACAAAACATTTCTAATGGGTAAATAATTGGGAATGAAATTGCTGGGTCATAAACCAAGTGTATGCATTTCTCTGCCTTTTTCTCTTCCAAATTGCTTATGGATTTTTTTTTCTCTCTGCATGTAATTTGGTCAACTTTCACTCTCTACATTTCTGAATAAATTTTGTTAGGAGGATGTAAGTCTGGAATTATAATAAATTCCTGGTAAGTTGTTCTTTTTATCATCGAATAAAACTTTCATTTTTCCAGTAATAATTTTGTATAAATCTCTATTTTACTGAATATTAACATTTTTTTCTTTTGTTAATATTTTATCAGTGTATTTTGTCATTCCTATCATTTTAAATATTTTTATTTAATTAAAAATAGTATGTGGCCATAATTTCTAAAAGTCAAATTGTACTACAAAATTGAATAAAAATCTGAAGTCTTATTTCTTATCACTCCTAGCCACAATCCTTTGGAGGCCAATATTTAAAGTTATTTTTAGTTTCATGTTTCACATTTACCTTTATATTCTTAAGTGCCAAATTTAGAATATATTTTTTTTTTTTTTTAAATTTCAGGCCTATGTATTGCTTTCTAACTAAGGTAGATAAATGCCCATTTACCCATAATTTCTCCCCAACCTCCTACTGACATAGAAATATTATTCAGAGTTTACATCATGAAGTATTTACCATTGTTTACAACTGAGACCTAACAATGTTATATAGCTGCATTTACTTTTTTGTATGATGTTGCTCTTCCTGGTATTAACAATGGCTTCATTTTGCTCTTTTCTTAAACAACATCTATCACTAGCTCTTTCTCAAATTTTTCCACGTGGTTATAGGTGTTAGATAATCCATCCATTCCATTTTCTTTCTTTGTAATGTACTCTGCAGTCAAACTTTGAGTCTACATTGACTTTTCAGGGAAGTCTTTCTTCCTTCTCAACATTAGATTTAGGTTTCTTGACTCACTTTTATGCTACCTTCCTTCTAGGTAGGATTTCTTTATTTCCTGGACCACTACTCACACCACCAATTCATAAAGAGCTTGTTAAATTCCTGAAGTATGTACAAATCCTTCTT
Source organism: Loris lydekkerianus (assembly GCA_963574355.1). Taxonomy (NCBI): domain Eukaryota; kingdom Metazoa; phylum Chordata; class Mammalia; order Primates; family Lorisidae; genus Loris; species Loris lydekkerianus. The sequence goes on from CAUYPK010024788.1 coordinate 4,406, forward strand.
CCTTGTTTTCTTCTTATTTTCTAAATTTTAAATGGCAGGTGACACTGGGGGAAGGGTTAAAAGGCCGTTGAAGGATTGTAAGCATGGTGACGGTGAGAATGAGACTTACAAAAAGATATTCAAAAGGTAGCATACATATGGCTTGGTGACTGGATGGTGATGGGTAGTGAGGTAGGAAAGGGGAAGGATGAGTTCTTCAGAATTCCGGCTGGATGGACAGTGGAGCCACTTATTGAAAAATGGAACACTGGGTGTCGTGGGTGGGAAGCAGCAGCAGAAAGAAGAGAATGATAAAGGGCCCATTTTCAGGCGACAGTGAAGTGACCTATTTTCACAAACACTTTCTGAATGTGATAAGCTTTATAAAGCAGTAAATAGCAACCAAACATAAACTGGTTCTGGCAGAAGTAGGATGGGAAGGTGTGGTATCCTGCCTGCCTGTCAATGTGAGTGGACTTTCAGGGATCAAAATTCCGGCATCTTCTATTACCTTGATGAGGGGCTCCTGTTTATTCTTTCAGATGCCATTTCATATTGGACTTTTTTCCTCATACTCCTTCCTTCCAAGTAGAAAAGATAGACCTATTTGGCAAGCAGGAGTTAGAAACTGATTGGAGCTTTTCCAAAAATATCAAGATGGGAAACAAAATATGAAAGGGTACAAGCTTGAATGGAAAAAACCCAGGAGAGAAAAATGCAATAAGATTACATAATGAGGTTACCAATTTAAATAGGAAATTATTGGTATTAATTAGGTTAATTAATACCAACATGTAGGGACATTTCACCTCCACAAAGCACAAGACCAAAAAGGCTGCTGGAAGGAAAAACAGGGAAGTTCTATTCAACATGGAGAAAGGAGAAAGTTATGAACATGGGCTGTCAGGTTTCCCTCACAGAGGAAAACCGAATCAACGATTCTTAGAGCTCATGTTCCAAAGTCATGCAATCTCACAGCATTATGAATATGCAGATGCACTGAGTTATGGCTTGAGCCTTGTACCACAGGAAAACAGAGAACCAAGAAAGAGAATTGGGCATTGACCACAGAGGTGATTTGTGTCGTGGTAGAAATAGAATCTTGTAACAGAAGAGCCAATTCCTCTGGTGACCCCTCATCATCAAGGAAAGAGTATAAGACCACATTTTTTTTTTTTTTCATTTTGAATCATGTACAACATGAATCATACATTTATTAACTCAGCACTGCTTAGTGTCTGATAAATTGTAAGGAATAAAGAAAAGAAAGATAAATCTACCTCTACTAAATTTATGCTTTGTATACACATTTTTTGCTTTGCACATTTTTGGCTATTACTATTCATTTTAAGTTATGCTATTATTGAAACACACATTCTCTTGCCGATCCATTATATTTTCCTAAAGATAATGGCTTTTAAAATAGAGAGATAAAGAACAAATCATTATATATATATGTATATATATATATATTTTTTTTTTTTTTTTTTTTTCCTCCAAAGTTAATGCAAAATGGTATGTTGACCAGACAAGAAAACCCTGGTAAAACTACTTTGATTCATTTTTACTGAAGGGACTCCTTGGTTGCAGAATCTGTGTGGGTAATATCATACATATTGTCTTATCCAGTAATGTTCATGGAAATAATATTCAAATTCTGAGCAAACCCTAAAGTTTCTCTAGGATTTTTGGTTAGGGTTATCAAGGGTTGGAAGTTTTGACTGTGTTAAAAAAGGCAGTGCTCACATCATGGATTAGACAGAACTTCTCTTTTACAAAGTCATTCTATGATAAAAGTGAAGAATAAAAAGAAGTTCACTATGTCATTCACATGTATTCTCCATATGAGATTAACAACTATAGATGCCTGACAAACTGTTCTCAATTATCAGAATGTTCAGTGTGGTAGAGGCAAAACATTCAGGTGGTATAAAGGAGTTTTGTTTTATTTTGGTGATACTATCCAAAGTCTACATGATGAAGACAGAAATTTTATGAAATAATTTATTTATGAGTTGGCTTTGGTGACATTACTGTTCCAAGGAGATGATGTGTTGGTATGACTATAATTTTATGTCATTAAAAAAAGCAACATAGTACAGAGGAAACATCATGAGATTTAACACCTGTGTTCCAAGTCAAGAATTGGCACTTGGAAACTCCACGATACTAAGCGTCAACTAATCCCATCTTAAAACAAGGACAATAATGTCACCAGGCTACTACTTCACCTGATGGCGGTGAAGACCAAAAAAATCTAATGTGCATGCTTTGTAGTGCATGTTCAGAAATGTGTGTGTACTTGTTTTTCTTTTTGAGTAAAGTGTTTTATCCTAATTGAGACCACAATGGTGAACTGACTGTGTTACTGAGTTATCCTTAAGGTTCATTTAGAAATGAATATTTTGATATTTTACATTTAGTGTAAATTCAGGTCAGAAGAAGACTGATTGATGGGGTGTAGCAAAACTGACTTCTTGATTCTTACAAAATGAAGCCAATAGTCCTGGTTAAGGCAAGTTATAGTTTGGTACTATTCTTGTTAGTTTCACAACAGTTTAAATGCTTCCCCATGAGATGGAAAGTTTATGTTGGACACACTTGCTGCTTCAATTTCATATTCCAAAAAGGCACTCTGGAGTCCATATATGGAGGCACAGGGATTCATAAGGCAGCCCATCTGTGCTCCCCGATTTATAATTTCTATTGGTTCCCTTGTGGGGACTTTCAGAAATCCTGAACAAAGAGGCCATAATTCTGTCAACACCACACACCACAGGAGCAGGGGTTAGGAACTGATTCCTGGAAGCTGTGTAGTTTACTTGCCTTATAACACTGGGATAGCCATGTGGACTTGATAAGATTTTGGCCTGAAGCTGTAAAAGCCATAGTCCTGGAGCTCTGTCAGAAGTGCCAGCTTCCTAACACCCTGACTGATGTGCTAATGATGCTCCTAGGATATCTCAGACCTCCTAGGGAGAAAAATAGCACTCAATAAATCTACAGACTAAAGCAGACAGTGCTCCTAGATCTCTCCTATCACTTGTAGGACATTATGTTACCTGAGATTTCGATTTTCTTATAAATCTCTTGCAGTGTGGCCAGCATGACTCATCAGAACTGGTGTTGATGCGAGCTAGTCAGAGTGCCATGTGTATATGGGAACCATTCCCTGGTGTGCTGGGTTCAATGTCCACTCTTCTCTGCCTGGCTCTGGGCCCCGGGCAGCTGACCTGCCTTGCCCCCTGGCCTTTGGTCAGTGGAGGAAGAGAGTGAGGTGCAGTGTTTATTTCCATGGGTGTCTCCCAGCTGGGTTGCTCACGAGAGGCTGTGGCTTTGTTGGGAGTCCCCTCCATGCAGCCTTATCTGTCTCTGGTTCCAGTAAACACAATCTTCCCTCACCCCTTCAAGCACACAGAAGTGATAGTGCCTTGTTGTCACTAGCCCTGGCTTACTGCCCTCTTCTTGGCAGCCTCCCTGTTCCCTGCTCATAAATAGAAACTATTCCCTTTATTAAATTCTCATCACATATCCTAAATTAAGAGTGCCAATTTTTTCTTGTCAAGACTCTGATACACCAGGCAAGGTGAATTGCCACTGGCCTGCAAATGGGGGAAAATCCGAACTTCAGGTGCCAGATAGTTGTTGGATAGAATGCCGCTCAGTCACAGTGACTACAGGGGTCCTCTGCTTCCGCTGCTTTCTAGATAAGGGTTTGTTTTGCTTAGTTCTGTTTTCAAAATGTTGTGTTAGAAATGTCTAATTTTGTAATGAAGTCTAAGTTGCTTATCGAAAGATCATGAATACTATTGCTTACTCTACAAAATGGTTTATTTGATATGTTTATTTTGGGTGGGGTGAAAAATGAAGTACTATTTTCATTATTATGAAAAAATAAAATCTCTTTAATTTTCTTTTTCTTTTTTTTTTTTTTTTTTGGCCAGGGCTGGGTTTGAACCTGCCACTTCCACCATAGGGGGCTGGCGCCTTCCTCCATTGAGCCACAGGTGCCACCAATTTTCTATTGTTGAAACTTACAGTAGATGTCTAGATTTAGGTCAATATACTCTGAAAAAATAAGGAAAAGAAAAATCTTATCACTTTTCAGTGTTCACCAGGATTAAAACCTTAGAACATTTAAAAATTTTAAGTGGCAAGATTATGTGGAGCAGCCATACTTGGGCTTATTGTTCTAGTCAACTGATCCATTTCAGTTGACTTATTTGATTTATCTTAAAAGTTTGGGCATAAACTGTTTTTAACAAGTATTAATATTGTGTGTCCCTGTCTTTTGGGGGATGCATTAATGATGGATCTTTAACAACATTCCACTCCTCCAAAATACTGTGTATGTATTAATTATTCAGAAAAACATTTTTAGAAAATTATTTTAAGCATTAAAATAATTAGAGTATATTAGAAACAACTTTGGTATGAGAACATTGTGGCACTCAATGCTCATAGTTTAGTGCACGACTAGGTGGTATTTTCTGTCTTTACCCTCCCTTCCTCAAGAACAGAATTCTGCTCTCTTGAGAACTGTTTCTTCTTGAGATCCAACCACATACGTATTCAGGAGCCACTCTGTTGTCACACTTTGACTGCAAGTAATTGGACTGTAAGCCGGCACGTGGCCAGAGCTCAGCCTATCAGAATCCTCCCTTGAGATTTGTTGTGAAAGGAAGAGAGGAAGAGTGAGTTCCTCTCTGGATATGGAAACCACAAGGTGTAAAATGCAGATTCCCTTAGTGGCTACTTTCCCTCCCTTGTGAAGGAAGCCTATTTTTGTTGAAAGAAACTGAAGTGGTCACTGAGAGGCAGAAATGAGAGTCAGGGGGATCCTTGTCACATTCCAGCCCTTGGCTCCACCTAGTCCAGAAGCTCTGGCACATTTCTGCCTTTTCCAAGTTGTGGTTGTTCATATATTTTTCAATTATTTATATAAGATATACTTAGTACTGTCCTTACAACTTTCCCATTTGCCTAAGCTTATTTCCTTATGGCCTCCATCAGTTACAATCAAAAGCATTCTGACTAAAGCACATGGTTATAAATATTCAATTTAAATTTGTTCAACACTTTCTGACTGGTACTTGGAGCCAAATCCTCCAAGGGAAAAAATGCAATATGAAACGTTGTCCTTACTCTGTGAGTTTTTGATAAAGGAGGAGAGATAGCAATTAAAAGGACAATAACAATACCTGATAATACAATCACCACAATTTTTGACCACTCACTATGGGCCAGGCAATCTGCTAAGTCTTTTAAATTCATGATTTTATTTAATGCTTATAATAATTCTAATTGCATATGGAATTACAGCTCAACAAGCTTAAGTCCCATAGCTAGTAGGGGGTAGAGGCAGAATTTGAACTCAGAACTGTTGGGCTTCTACATGGTGGCTCTTGTTCATTGTATCCCATCTCTCATCTGCAAGGAAAAATACAACTGACTTAAAAGCAAGTTCAGAAAAGGAAAAGGTGACATTCGTTTGGAAAGATCTAGAGTAGTTTAGTGGCTATTGTGGCTTTTATGTAGGCATTAAAGGACTGTTATGGAATGTGATGGGGGCAGAAAACATATCCTACAGAACCCTTGTATTCTTCAAATATACTTATAACTCAGACTGGGTCAAGGATAAAAATAGGAGATAGAATCAACTCAAATTGATTCTATCCTCTTGAGCTGCATCTCATGCTTCTAATGCTAGCTCTTTCTTCCCCTTTCAAGTATGCCTTCCTAATGATTCTGCTAAGTGTAAGGAATTAGCCTGCAATTCTAAAGATTCACAGCTGGAAAGATTTCATTTTGGAGCCACTAAAGCCAAGTACATTTAGCAGTTTTGATTGAGTAGGTTCAGAAGTTAGTGAGCTTAGAGCGAACATGTGCTTCCTGGGCTGATGAGGTTTATATGCCTGATAATGGCCATATTGTGTTGCTGTCAGGCAGTCTGTGTGTGGTAAGGCTGATTTAGGCTTTCCAGGTTCTTTGAAATCAGGAGCTAATGCATCCATCTTCCCATCTCAGCACAAGGCCCTATCTGACAGATACACATAGCCATTTTGATACACAGTGAGTCTGATCTCTGGAGATAGCTTAGAAGTTGTAAAACCAGAAATAATAATGTTTTTCATATATCTAGGTTCTGCTTTTTCTAGGGTAGGACAGATATGGTCATAAGTAACCCAAGCTCCCTCAATGAATATTTTTATAAAAGCAGGAGGCCGAAAACTCTCAGTAATCCTTTGTTGTAGTTTTGTAGTAGTACACATAAGCCAGTACTAAGTGCTTTATAAGGAACTGATTCTTGTTGAGTGCCAGGTGCTGAGTTGGAGACCTTATGTATTATCTCCTTAGCTCTTATACCTCACAGTTACATTTGAGAAACTTGAGATTCAGAGAGGTTAAGTGCCTTGCCTAAGGTCACACAGCCAGTAGATGGCAGAGTTGATATTGGAATCTACTTTTAAATGACACAAAGCCATTGCCTTAACTGCAAGCTGTTGGTAGACATTATTACCATTTCTTTCTTTCTTTCTTTCTTTTTTTTTTAATGATTAATTTTTTTTTTTCTTAGAGTGTGTGTGGGGGTCTCACTGTGTTTCTCAGGCTGGACTAGGACTCCTGGGCTCATGCTATTCTTGTGCCTTGGCCTCTTGAGTAGGTGGGACTACAGGCACCTGGCTGGGCATTATTATCATTCTTTGGCTGGAGATACTAAAACCTGGAAGTTAAATCTCTTGTAAGGTCACATTGCAGCTCAGGAGCAGATATTATCTATATCAAGTCATGGTAGTGTGCTCGCATCGGAGCAGACTTCTAAATGATGTTGAATATCAGATACTGGTCAGAAATAGAACATGTGAAAGTGAGAAAGCATGCTATTTGGAGGAAAAACAAAGTAAAATTTCTAGAAAAAATGCCTGAGACTTTCAGTTTAAAATGTCTTCAGAAATTATTATTATTATTATTATTATTATTTACAGCTGGTTATTACTGAGGTACTTGCAAATTGGCCATTTATTTTTGAAGGTGTAAATGTCATGCTCAAAATATGTCAACACTGGGAAACTTCAAAATAATTAGTAGGGCAGATGATCTGTAGGCTTCTTGCACAGATACTCTTTGTGAAACAGACAACATCCTTCTAAAAACTGGCAGAAAAGCAGCCTCCATTGCTATCATTTTCTGAAAACAACCTAAGTAGTTGGAGAGGTAAGAATCATATTTTTACCAGCTAGAAATGAAGATCAATTCATATGGCTTGTAGTTTTATTTTATGTTATTTGGTGAATACTTAAAATAACTATGTATTTGCATGTATTGGGTAAGGTAGCCAAGGCAAGCAATTAATGCTATGTCCAGTCCATCTTAAATCTAATGTTAGGTAATCTCAAAACCAAAATGGCTGACTAGACAAAGGAAGAAGGTGTCTTCTCCATAGAGAATAACCAGAATAGTATGCAGGTTCTATTCTCTGTGAACAGGATGTCATCCAGGCACATAGTCAGTCTGGCACAAGTCAAAGTGAAGGAGAAAATCCTATAAGCTGTGAAACAAAAGCATCCAGTAACTTACAAAGGAAAATACATCACAGTAAAAGCAGACTTCTTGATAGAAACCTTACAGGTCAGATCCTTATAGAATCTCATGTTTAGTCTTCTTAAACAAAATAACTGTAGCTAAGAATTTTATGTATACAAAATTAAGTTTCAAAAATGAAGAAGTAAAATCTTTCCCAGACAAGCAAACACTAAGGGAATCTAGCACCCCTAGACCTGGCCTACAGAAATGTTCAAAAGTACTTTAAACACCAAATAGAATGGTTTCTACTCACCAATGTAAAAACACTGAAAGTAAAAACTCACAACTCGATAAAAAAAATTAAGGAAAGGGAGACTATAAGGTGACTAGGTAACAAACAACATGATGATTGGAACAGTATTTCAATTATCAATATCAAAGTTGAATGTAAATAGTCAAAATGACCCATCTAAAGATATGGACAGATAGAATGGATTACTAATATCCACATTCAAATGTCTTCAAGAAACATATAACTTGTAATGAGCTGCATATATTCAAGGTAAAGGGGTGGAAAAAAATATTTCATGCCATTAGAACCTAGTAATGCTAAGATTGGCTAGTTAAATTCTAAAATTAAAGCAAAGAAAAAAAATGTTTTGCATCTTATCTGGTCAAGTTCCTCAAAGTAGGGAATATTGTGGTAGGTTAACCATTGGTTTTATTTTGAGAGCTTTTGTTTATGACATATCGTTGTACATAAACCTTATCTAACTAGATAGAAAACCCAAGAAAACACAACTTGAATAAAACAAGCCTTAGTACCTTCAATATTTGCACTAGCAAGTGTAAATGCCTATTGGTTGCTACCCAGAATCCATTTCCTTTCTTTTTTGTTATTGTGATAAAAAAACAAAACAAAACAAAACATAATGGGAGATCTACCCTCTAAAATTTTTAAGTGTACAGTACAACATTGTTAATATATGTACAATATACAGCAGATTTCTAGAACTTCCTCATCTATAATGACTGAAACTTTGTATCCTTTGAGCAGCAACTACCTTTGACCTCTCCCTTTAGATGTTGGGAGCTACCTTTCTGATTTCTTTTTCTATGACTTTTGGGTACTTTCAATATCTCATGCAGATGGATTCATGTAGCATTTGTGCTTCTGTAACTGAATTATTTCATTTAACATAATGCCCTGGGGTCCATCCATGTTAAAGCATATGACAAGATTTTCTTTTTTTAAAAAAGCTGCATAGTATTCCATTATATAAAATCTGACAATTAAGTTCACAAACTTGTCCTAGAAAAAGTGCTACATACCTCATTGCTGAATAACACTATGGTCATCCAAAGTATTCCCCCTAAGAAGTTATGTACTGATGCCAGTGCCTAGTCCATCCTTTAAAGCAATTTTAAAACCCTTTTTTCAGCCATGTGATGCCATGGCACTCTACCAGGTGATAAAGTAATATTCTGTCTCTACAAAAAAAAAAAAAAATTTACCCTTGAGCCAGAGATAATCTAGCCTGAAGGCTGTAACCATAACTGGTCCTCTTCCATCCCTAAGGCAACTTGGTTTGTTAGCTACTTAATTCTGCCCTTGAGAATTTTTCTAGGATTTAATGCCTTCACCCTGAGGACCTTTTTCATAATCAAAAATACCACAGACAGTGGTATGATTGAGTCATGAGACTATTAACTCTTCTTCCTTCTGAAAAACAAACAAACAAACAAAAAAAACCCTCTTTTTTCTTGGAATGGCCATACAAGCTGTCATTGGATTACCCTTGATGTCCTAAAAGTCATCAAAATGTCTTCCTTTCAATATTTTCTTCATCTTTGGGTAAAAAAAGTGTCAAAGAAGACCAGATCAGGTGAGTAGGGAGGATGTTCCAATACAGTTATTTGTTTACTGGTTTAAAAATTCTTCACAGACAGTGCGGGTGAGTGGATGCATTGCTGTGAAGCAAGAGCCATGAGTGTTTTGGCCAAGATTTTCAGTTAAGATTTTCCTAACTGTTTTTTTCTTCATGGTACTATCTCAATAGACTTGCACTAACATATCTCTGATTTCACTTTCACTCTTGCCAAGTTTAACACAAAATTTATAAATGTTTATCAATTGTTCTAATTTGAGCTCTGACATTCTTGTAAAGGAACACAAAAAGACATAACAACAATAATGTCACTCAGCAAGACACTGCCACACATTGACACAAAGACAACTGTGAGACACTGATATGCCAAGGTTATGAAAACTTACCAAGTTGTTTGTACAGTGCTGCTAACATAAGCTCATTTGCAAGTTAGCAAATTTAATTGTCAGACCTATATACATTTCCTTAATCCATTCATCAGTCAAGGACATTTATATTGTTTCTACTTCTTGGCTATTGTGAATAATGCAGCAGTTAACGTGAAGTGGAAATATCTCACTAACATTTAGCTTTTAATTTTTTTCATAGAAATGTTCAGAAGTGGGATTGTTGAATCATGTAGAGGTTGTTTATTAAACTAAAAAGCTTTTATGTAGCAAAGAAAATAACCAACAGGATGAAAAAGTAACCAACAGAAAATATGTGCATTCTGCCATATATCTGATGGGGATAATATCCAATATACATAAAGAACTATTACAACTCAATAACAAAAGAACCAAATAATCTGATTTAAAAATTGACAAAGAACTTGAATTAACATTTCTTCAAAAAAGACAAATGAATAAGAGGTGTATGAATAGATACTCAATGTCACTAATCATCAAAACACAATGAGGTATCACCTCATATCTTTTAGGATTGTTGTTATAACAAAAAAATAGAACCCAGATAATAGGCATTGGCAAGGATATGGAGAGACTGGATTCCTTGTTCACTCTTGGTGGAAGTCTAAAAGAGTAGAACCTCTGTGGAAAACAGATAGAAATTTCCCAAACATTTCCTCTTCTTTATGGAAAATAGTACTTTGAATTTCCTTTGGAGAAATGTTCCTCTCCTTTTATTCACTATGCTATTTTTCAATTCTATTTTTAAGTGTTGTGCAAAAGTTGCACAGTGCGGTGCCGCAAGATTAAGACCTGCAATGAAACTGGTGAATAAGGAAGGCTGGAGCTCTCTCATGGCATGCAGCAACTTTATTTCTTCTACCAGAGCTTCTGTAGGCAATACTACATGTGCACACAATTAATCAATAAACATATGACTTAAACCTTAGCCCCAGGCCTCTCACTGCCTGGTGCCTAAGGGTCCACGAATTAACCATAACCACTTCACTAACATTATCTAAAGTTATTCTTATGCTAAGTAATCAAAAACAAAATCACAAAACAAGGTTCTGGGGGAATAAGCTGTTTGAATGCTTGACCTTTAAAAGACTATCTGGAGGCAGTCATTCATCTTTACGGAGTAGTTTGAAAATTTCTGAGATATACAGGTACCTGCCTGTAGGTCCGCCCCCACGAAACCAGGCCTTTAATCACTTCTATATGACCAGGCCTTTAACCACATATGGAGCTCTATCCAGGTTTTTTTCCCTTTCTAACTCACAAAAGACTTCAAACTTGCCTTCACAAAATGGAACCATTTAAAGGCTTATTTATAGGCTTTCCACTTATAAGGAGTCATAGTTAGATTAAGCCAATTGTGGAGCTCATCAGTTTTTACTACAATGATGAGTTTAGAAAAAGCATGACACCAAATTTGTGTTGTGTGCCAGCATTAGAAAGGGGCCTCTCACAACCCAGTACAATGAGAGAGAGTTGACCTGAGTGGAAATGGTGGAAAATTGAGAAATGAAGCCAGAAAGATGGGGAGAGGCTCTTCTCACAGGGGCTTTCCTCACTTGCTTAGTTCTACTATCTCGTACCCCAGTCCCTGTTTAAAGCAGAGGGGGAATGGTGGTGACAAAGATTCCCTCACCTGCTTGAACTTACTTTTCTGTACTCAAGTCCCTTTTACATGTCGTGTACCAGAATGAGAGAGGGACCTCTCACTACCCAGTGCGAAAAGGGTGAGTTGACCTGAGTAGAATTAGTGGGAAATTGAGCTCACAGGGGCTTTCCTCACCTGCTTAGTTCCACTATCCCATATGCTGTTCACTGTTTGAACCAGAGGGAGAATGGTGGGGAACAAGGATTCCCTCACCTGCTTGAACTCACTTTTTTGTACTCAAGTACACTGTGTGGGTGCCACATTCTGTGTACCGGCATGAGAGAGAGACCTCTTGTGACTCAGCACAAGGAGGGAGAGTTGACCTGAGTGGAAATGGTGGAAGATTGAGAAATGAAGCCAGAAAGATGGGGAGAGGCAAAAAAAAAAAAGACAGGAGATGTGAGATAGAATGGTGTTGGGAGGGCTGATGCAGCTGATGAGTACAGCCAGACACCAAACCATGAAAACAGCTTTATTTATAACAAGGTTGCATAAATCTTAACACATGGGGTAGAGATCAACCTTAAAGAGGAAAAACTGTGTGCTTGCTGATAACAAGGAAAGTATGCATGGGCTACATGACTCTGCCACAGCCTGCTCCCCACAAATTTGGTCAATCATTAATGCTTGGAAAGATTATTTATTTATTTTTCTTTTTTTGAGACAGAGTCTCATTCTGTGCCCTGGGGAAAGCACCTGTTGCTGTGGAGTCCTAGATCCCAACAAGCTTAAACTCTTGGGCTCAGGTGATTCCCTTGGCTCAGGGTCCCAAGTAGGTGGGACTACAAACACCCAGGATGCCCAGCTAGGTTTTCTATTTTTAGTAGCTATGGATCTCGCTTTTTGCACAGGTTGGTCTTAAACTCCTGAGCTCAGGCAATCCACTTGCCTGGCTTCCCCCGGTGCTAGGATTGCAGGTGTGAGCCGCAGCAATTGATGGAAAGATTCATTCTTAAAGTCATTTATTCCCCTTCATTCCTTGAAGATATGAACATTTTGGCTGAAGGTTCACTATCATTCTACAACTTTTTGCCCAGTTAATTACTAGTAAATTCAGAAACTACACAGATAATCTGTTTTATTTCCTGGACTCTCAATTCCTTTATTTCCCTTTTTCTTATTCTGTAAATGAGACACCCACTCCCATCCAGACTTTGTCTTTACCAATTAGTCTAACCCTTCCATAATCTCTTTCAATCATTCTGTTCTATGAGAAGTAGAGAGAAGCATGGTGGTTGCCAGGGGAAGGGAGGGGAGGGAGAAATGGGAAGGTATTTATCAAAGATGCAAAGAGTGCCTAAGTTCTGGAGATCTACTGTACAGTGTAATGTCTGTAGTTAATGATACTGTATTGTATACTTTAAATTTTTGATTTTAAGCATTTTTACCACAAAAAGTAAATAAATAAATAAATAAATAAATACATAAATAATAAGGAGAGTAGAAGGAAACTTTTGGAGGTGATGGATATGTTTTTGGCATATTTATTTTTAACTTTCTATTTTTTCTTGTAAGAATGTAAGATTTTGGGGTGTATAAGGGCTGGGACTTTGTTTTCTTTGTTGTCCTCTGTTTCCTCAGAACAATACTTAGGGTGTATTGAGCTCAATACATACTTGTTGAATGAATAAATAATTCTTCCAAGACAGGGAGAGAGTTTTTCTTATTATTGGACAAGGATGAGGAAGCTTATAGTCCTAAGAGATTTGGCACCAAGGAACACAAGGAAAACCTTAGAAAATAAATCTACAACACATGGAAGTAAAACTTAGTGGGAACCAAGTAGGTGGTAGTGCGGGGAGAGGTTGGGTTAACTCATACCTAATGGGTACAGTGCATTCTAGGTGAGAGTCACATTTATAACTCTGACCTGAAGTGTATAAAAACAAATTATGTAATCCAAACATGTGCACCCCTGTAACATTCTGAAATTTTAAAAAGGAAAAAGAAAACAGCCTACAGTTTGGAAAGTGGGGCAGAAAGTCACAAAGAAACTGATAGCATTGACAGACCATTAAGCATCAATTTTCACCTCTCTTTCTTGCTAAAATAATCCCAGTTTACTTAGATGTCCACACCTTTAAGAAAATAAATGTTAACTACAGCTCAGGAATAAATCCTGAATATTCAGGGCCTAACTTGGTTTCCCATCCCCCTTGCTAAATTATTGATTTAATGGTGGTCATGTTTTCCACTTCTGTCCATGCGAAGGGAGGAAAGGCTTGCTGGGGAGTTCTGGTTAGATGTTTCTTTACTCCTCCTAGGAGCATATGATTGGCTGAAATCTCCTTCACTGTTTGGACCTTGTTATAATTGCATGTGACTGCTGGATACTGTGCTTGCCATTTTGGAGATTCTTAAGAAGGTTGACATGATGAGAAAGACATGGTAGAAAGCAAAAGGAAACACTATTTTTGATGATGGAATTTGCCTACTGAATTAACCCTGAAGATAGGCTATTTCAAGATTTTAGATTAGATAATGTGATACATTTTCCATAAGTCAATGAAGTCAGGGTTTTCATTTTATGTAGCTCAATGCACCCCAAGGGATATACCCATCTATCTCTCAAATTATCAACTAGGCAAACCAAATAGCTTATTTTTACTATACAAGCCAATTTAAATTGGGTTATCTTTTACTAGTGGCTTACTTGCAATCAAAAGAGGAGCTGAAGCTTTTACCCAAATGTCCCTTGTAAGATATTTTTTTAAAATTTTTTTTTTAAATTAAATCATAGCTGCGTACATTGATATGATCATGGGGCATCATACACTAGCTTCATAGACCGTTTGACACATTTTCATCACACTGGTTAACATAGCCTTTCTGGTGTTTTTTTAGTTATTGTGCCAAGATATTTACATCCACATTTACTAAGTTTCACATATACCCTTGAAAGATGCACTGCAAGTGTAATCCCACTTATACCCCTCCCTCTACCCACCTCCCCCCCCCCCGCTCCAGAATAGGGGGAACAACTATTCTTGCTGTAAGCATTGTGTTTGCATTATGACTTTATTTGTTGCTGTAATATAATGTGTGCGTACCAATTTTCAATTTGTCTAGGAACATTATTTGGTGCCTTAGCTTAGTGTTATTGTTGAAATTATTCATGACTTGGGACCTCGTTACATTTTCCTACTTGGAGTATTCAGCTCATAAGACTAAAGGAAATAAACCTGGCTCACCTTGGCACACCTTGGCACAGATTTTTAATTCATATCCAATGCTACCCTCCCATAATCATTAACAAAAGAAATGTTGTCCTGTTGTGTTACTGCAGATGGTATCCAGGAAAGAAAGTGACCATAAGCCCATTTCCAGAGGACTGGAAACTCCATGCCAGTGCTCTACATGCCAGATGAACACCTCAGGATGTTGAGACTGGTAATCAATGAGTGAATGGGTCTTTTTTAAGGAATAGAGGGGAATCTCTAAACCAAAATGGTTTTTAAAAGCAAGTTTAAAAAGTTTAAAAAGCAAGTTTAATAATCCAGGCACTCTTGTAAGGTAGCTGTGCATGGCTAGGTAGGTTGTTTACTGTGGAAAGACAACAGCAGTTGAAGAGGTTGGTGAGCAGGGCCTGTGAGGCATTCTCTGTTCCATTTGATGGGTTCTGTGATTATACAGCTACCTGAAGGGATATGTTTATTTTAATTTGCACAATGTTGTCTATGAACAGGTGTGGTGTGACCTTGGTGCTTCTATATCAGTTGTTTATTTTCTAAGGACTAAGCTAGTATTTTTTTGCAAGCACTTGTAAAGTAACCTAAGAACAAGATTGTGGTTGGGTCTTATAAAATAAAGAACCATCAAGATGCTCAAGATGATTTCTCTCTGTGTCTGTCTCTGTCTTAACCCAATCCCTGGAACCTTCTGTCTGTCAACCTCATCCTTCTCTACTCTCTCAGGGCAGCTTTCTACCTATGTCCAAACCCATGATTGCTGAGAATAACCACATTTCATATCTTACAGATCTTAGGGAGAAATCGAAGTATTAAGACAAAACATATCTTTGATAGGTATCCCATTTGTTGAGCTAAGGTCAGAGTCTTGAACTAGCCAAATATGGTTAGGGTGTTTGTTTGTTTTATTTTGTTTTGTTTGTTTAAGTATCCACCAGGGTTATAAGAAGTTTATAGTTTTAGAAGGGTTCTATAGTTTTAGAAACTATAGAGCTTGAGCTGGGGAGTAGTATTTCAAGAAATTCACTTCTATTCCAAGAAGAAGAAATGAACTGGCTGGCAACCTGCAGAAGACTGAAATTGGACCCGCACCTTTCACCATTAGCTAAGATAGACTCTCATTGGATTAAAGATTTAAACTTAAGACATGAAACTATAAAAATACTAGAGGAGAGTGCAGGGAAAACCCTTGAAGAAATCGGTCTGGGCGAGTATTTTATGAGGAGAACACCCCGGGCAATTGAAA
>CAUYPK010024790.1:0-11167 GCA_963574355.1 Loris lydekkerianus
TATTTGGGAATTTATCTAACAAAGGACGTGAAAGATCTCTATAAAGAGAACTATGAAACTCTAAGAAAAGAAATAGCTAAAAATGTTAACAAATGGAAAAACATACCATGCTCATGGCTGGGAAGAATCAACATTGTTAAAATATCCATACTACCCAAAGCAATATATAATTTCAACGCAATCCCTATTAAAGCTCCATTGTCATACTTTAAAGAACTTGAAAAAACAATACTTCATTTTATATGAAATCAGAAAAAAACCCGAATACCCAAGACATTACTCAAAAATAAAAACAAAGCAGGAGGAATCACGCTACCAGATCTCAGACTATACTGCAAATCAAGAGTGGTCAAAACAGCATGGTATTGGCACAAAAACAGAGAAGTAGATGTCTGGAACAGAATAGAGAACCAAGAGTTGAACCCAGCTACTTACCATTATTTGATCTTTGACAAGCCAATTAAAAACATTCAGTGGCGAAAAGATTTCCTATTTAACAAATGGTGCTGGGTGAACTGGCTGGCAACCTGCAAAAGACTGAAACTGGACCCACACCTTTCACCATTAACTAATATAGACTCTCACTGGATGAAAGATTTAAACTTAAGACATGAAACTATAAAAATACTAGAGGAGAGTGCAGGGAAAACCCTTGAAGAAATCGGTCTGGGTAAATATTTTATGAGGAGGACCACCTCCAGGCAATTGAAGCAGCTTCAAAAATACACTACTGGGACTTGATCAAACTAAAAAGTTTCTGCACAGCCAAGAATACAGTAAGTAAAGGAAGCAAACAGCCCTCAGAATGGGAGAGGATATCTGCAGGTTATATCTCTGACAAAGGTTTAATAACCAGAATCCACAGAGAACTCAAATGCATTAGCAAGAAAAGAACAAGGGATCCCATCACAGGCTGGGCAAGGGATATGAAGAGAAACTTCTCTGAAGAAGACAGGTGCGCAGCCTTCAGACATGTGAAAAAATGCTCATCGTCTTTAATCATCAGAGAAATGCAAATCAAAACTACTTTGAGATATTATCTAACTCCAGTGAGACTAGCCTATATCACAAAATCCCAAGACCAGAGATGTTGGCATGGATGTGGAGAAAAGGGAACACTTTTACACTGCTGGTGGGATGTAAATTAATACATTCCTTTTGGAAAGATATATGGAGAACACTTAAAGATCTAAAAATAGACCTACCATTCAATCCTACATTTCTTCAAGTGTTTTCCCTGCACTCTCCCTAAGTATCTTTATAGTTTCATGTCTTAAGTTTAAATCTTTTATCCAGTGAGAATCAGTCTTTGTTATTGGTCAAAGATGAGGGTCCAGTTTCAGTCTTCTATAAGTCGCCAGCCAATTCACCCAGCACCATTTGTTAAATAGAGAATCTTTCCCCCAATTTATGTTTTTGATAGGCTTATCAAAGTCATAGAAACAGCCAAAGTGCCCATCAACCCATGAATAGATTAACAAATTGTGGTATCTGTATACCATGGACTATTATGTTTACCTGGACGGAGCTGCAACATATTCTTGTTAGTAAAGTATCTCAAGAATGGAAGAAAAAGTATCCTGTATACTTAGTACTATTATGAAACCAATATATAATCACCCACACTTACCTATGAATAATAAAACACAACTATAGCCCAGAATGAAAGAGGGAAGAGGAGGATGAGGGGAGGGGAGGGAGGGGGAAGGTTGGGTAGAGGGAGGGTATTGGTGGGACCTCACCTATTGTGCATATTGCAAGGGTACATGTCAAATCTATTAAGAGAAGAGTATAAATGTCTTTACACAACAATTAAATGAGGTGAAAGCTATGTTAACCAGTTTGATGTAAGCATTCCAAATGGTATGTAATGTCAGCACATTGTACTCATTAAATGCAGTAATATACGCAGTTATGATTTAATAAAAAAAGATTCCTGCATTTCCTCTACTCTGACTCACCATTTGCAGCAATGCAGTTACAAATGGCATGCATTTATAAAATTGCTTAAATAAATTTTTTCATGACTTTGTAAAAAAAAGAAAGCAAAGCAAAATTTTATGGAACTAAAATGATAAATGGAGAAATCCACAAACATAGTGGGAAACTCCAAAACATATCCATCAAAACTTGATAAAACTAGAAGACAAAAAACCCCCACCAATACTATAAGTATATAGAAGATATGATTATGAAAAGTAACAAAACAAGTGTCATCAACAGATAGAATTCTGCATCCAACAACTGCTGGGTATATTTTCTTTATAAGTACAGAGGGAACATTACCAAAATTCAACATATGCTGAGCTGTGAGACATTTCTCAACAAATTTTAAAAGACAGAGTTTATACGGATTCTGTTCTTAGGCCTACATGCAATTAAGCTAGATGGCAACAGAAAGATAACAAGAACAGGCCCAAATTTTGGAAACCAACTATTTAATTACACAAGGGTCAAGGAAGGGAGTACAAAAATAAAACGAAAACTAAAAATATCTGAAACTGGATAATGAATATGGGATATAGCAGAACCTATCATAGGATACAGCTAATGACATGCAAAGAGGCAAATTACAGCCTTAAAATTCTTACATTATATCACTGAAAAAAACAACAACAATCAAAATATTCATTTTAACAAATTAGAAATACTACAGAAAGTTGAGCCCAAAGAAAGGGAATTAGGAAACAATGAGGATAAAAATAGAAATTAAGTAAAGACACATACAAAAGAGAATAAAAACATAAAATGTGGTTCTTTGAAAAGGTTAATCAAATTGATAAACTTCTAGATAGAAGAAGAAAAGAGTGAAAGCACAAAATTACTAATATCAGGAATAAAAAAGGGAGACATCATAGCAGATTCTACACATTAATAAGAGAATGAGAGGATATTATAAAGGACACTATGTGAATATTTTTGAAGATATAGATGAACTGAACCAAGTGCTGGAAAATAACAACTTACCAAAAATATACCATAAGAAATGGAAAACCTGAGTAGTCTTACGATTGTTAAAATACACTGAATATGTTTCAATATGGCAATTTCTAAGCCCAGATGTTCACTGCAAAATATTATTATAATTACAAAAAATTGGAAGCAACCAAGAGGTCCTATTTAAGAGAATATGCTTTTGGTTAGCCTTAAAAACAAAGACAAAAAAGAAAGTTAAGTGCCTCTGTCCATAATGACTATTGATTTAAAAATGTAATGAATTATACCCTAAAATGGTGGTTAAGTCTTATTTTTATTTATTATGCACATATGATTACATGCTTATTCATGAATATAGACTTTTCAAGGAAGGTGTACACATATAAATAATCAGACATTGAAAAATATAGATTATTACATTGCAAATTAGATAGAGAATGTGTTAACCAGAGTGGAGAATTTTATTTTATTTTATTTATTTATTTTTTTTCAGAGAGAAGATTTTTTTTTTGGCTGGGGCTAGGTTTGGACCCAACCACCTCTGGCATATGGGACCGGTGCCCTACCCCTTTGAGCCACAGGTGTCGCCCCCAGAGAGAAGATTTTTAAAAATTTTCAGTCAAGCCTCCCTCCTCAACCTTCTTTTCTGAACACTTGGAGCACTCTCTTGTCCGACTTTCAAAGGGCTTTGTTTTCACACTTTTCTGGGTTAGAATACTTGCTGAATAATCTTGGACAAGTTATTTAAACTCTCTGGGCTTCATCGTTTACATTTACCAAAGGTTAATGTGAGCATTAATTGTTGTCTACCTGGTACCTAGTAGTCAATGCTTAGTAAATGTTAGCACCCTTTCTTACACCTTCAAACCCTTCAGTTTGTCATATTTAATATGCTTATATTGTTTTCTGGTTGCTTCACATATGTGATGGTTAATTTTGTGTGTTAACCCTTGGCTAGGTCATAGTACCCAGATATTTGGTCTATTATTATTCTAGATGTTTCTGTGAAGGCATTTTTTAGATGAGATTGACATTTAAATCATCAGACATTGAGTAAAGCATTTCCTTAATGTGCGTGGGCCTTATCTAATCAGTCGAAGGTCTCAATTAAAAGGGAAATTAATTCTACCAACAGACCGACTTTGGATTTGAATTGCAGTTCTTCCCTGGGTCTTCAACTTGCTGGTCTACACTGCAGAATTTTGACTCGACGGCTTCCATACTCATGCAAGTGGATCTGTTTTTCTGAGGAACCCTGGCTAACATACAATGTGTAATTATTTACTACTTCAATAAGAACAAAAGGTAGGAACTGTATCTTGTTTCTTGATTGTGTTATCCACTGACTCATACATATGTACCCAGCATCTAGCACATGAGAGTTTCTCACTAACCACTTATGAAATGAGTGATCAAATACCCAAATGAATGCTACAGAAAGAGTCTTAAAGGAAAAGGCTTTCATTTATTTTATAAGGTCTTACACATATAAAATTAACTCAAAACTTAGCAGTTTTCACTTAATTTTTCTTTTTCATTTGTTATCTAACATCTAAGGAGAATGCCTATAACTGTATAAAAATAATAATATTTGGAAGGAAGGAGACTTTGTTCATTAGTTAGGAAATGGGCAGAAAACAAGTGCTTTCCAGCCTTGGCATTGGAAAAAGAACACTTACCAAATACAGAAGTAGTTCTGTGTGGTCACCTGCCATGGGCCCTCTGAAAGATGCTGTCAACACCACAAGTGAAATATGAATAACATCTATTTATCCATCTATATACGTATTATCTATGTAATTTCTCATATTTTTAAGTGACTGGAAGAAAAAGAAAAGAAACCAGCAAGATAAGAGGTGAAAAAACAACAAACACTTCTTTATCTGCATTAAGAAAAAAAAAAAAAATAAGAGTTTGAGATATTTTACAACAGAACAAAAAGATCAGATCACAAACTAGAAAAAATAAAAATGAATTTGACAAGTGGCAGA
Organism: Loris lydekkerianus; assembly: GCA_963574355.1. Taxonomy (NCBI): domain Eukaryota; kingdom Metazoa; phylum Chordata; class Mammalia; order Primates; family Lorisidae; genus Loris; species Loris lydekkerianus. The sequence continues at coordinate 4,929 of CAUYPK010024790.1, forward strand.
TGGGAACCTGGCCAGGAAAGCAAGCTGAAGCTTTCTGCTGCTGAAGAGGCTCAGAGAAAAAGATCAAAATATCATGTAAACTGAAAGCTTTTAGCCACATGAGAAAGAGCTAATGTCCCAGAAACTTGAAGTCATCCAAAAAGAGAATGATTGTCTATAGAAGAATATCTGAAATGTCCTTTTTTCTCTCCTTTGGCCAAAAGCTATCTCCTTTCTCTTATCCACTTTACCTCCCAAATCAAATCACTCTTGCTGGTGATTGGCCTGGAGAAAGGGTGATGTCTTCAAACTGTGGTGCCCTCTCCAATGATGGCTACAGTGATGTCAGCAAAGCTTGCTTTGATTCTAGAGGCCAAGAACATTTTCTGGGAGAAACGGAAGAGAAGGAAGAGAACCAGCCTTTTTGACCAATAGTGAGCTGAGACTATATTCTTGACATCACTTATAGGTTACAGGGATGAATCAATGACCAAGAAGTTTTTATACTCATGAAACATGAATTCTAGTGGGAGATAATAAGCACATATTAAATATATAAAATAATTTCAGATAGTGACAAGTGGTAAGATAGAAAGAGACTGAAGGGTGTTATTTATCAGGATTGGGCAGGGAAGTCCTGAAGGCAATCACATCCCAAAGGGGAGTGGGGTGATGGAGCAGGGGCTGGCCCCACTGATGGCTTTTTTTTTGTATATTTATTTACACAGGATAAAAGAACATACTGAAACAAAACATCAGTAGTATTACTTGCTGCCCCTGCCCCCACCCCATTGGGATGTGACTGTTTGAGACTTGATATAATTTAGATATTTGTCCCCTCAAAATCTCAAGTTGGAATTTGATCCCCAATGTTGGAGGTGGGAGCTGTGGGTCATGGAGGCAGATCTTTCATGAATGGCTCAGTTCTGTCTCCTCGGTGATGAGTGAGTTCTCGTGCGATTAGTTCATGTGAAAGGTGGTTGTTTAAAAAAGCCTGATCCCCTCCCCTCTCTCTTTTGCACCCTCTCCATGTGACACACCTGCTCCCCCTTCACCTTCCACCATGATTAGAAATTCCTTGAAATGCTTGCCAGAAGCAGACGCTAGTGCCATGCTTATATAGCCCACAGAACTGTGAGCCAAATAAACCTCTTTTCTTTGTAAATTAGTCAGTCTCAGGTTTTCCCTTATAGCAATGAAAGCAGACTGATAGAGATGGAATGATTGGATGGAGGCAGCACATCAAGCTCCATAGGAATATAATTCCAGGCAAAGGGGATAGAGTCAAGGACAAATATGGTGTGTTTGAAGGACAAAAATAAGAGCAGTTGTCAAGAGCACAGAGAGTGAGGGGAGATTGCAAGAGGAAGTTAGAGAGGGATCCAGGGCTCAAATCATTGAGGCTTTGGGGGCCAAGATAAAGAGTTTAGATTTTATATTAATTGCCACAGGAAGCCATTGGCAGATTTTAAGCAGGAGAGTGATATGATGTGATTTATGCAATCCATTTATTATTGGCCCTTTCACTTGAACTTTTGGCTAGTAATTTGGAGCCTAGCAGTGCCATTAGAGAGCCTCAAATTACTAGCTCTAAATCAAATTGACCAGAAGTGCTGTCATCCTTAGGAAAAAGTTGAAGTCAACATAGCAGGAACCAACCCAATTTAAAAATGAACAAAAAATTTTAACAGACACTTCATAAAAAAGAAGACACATGAATGGCCAATAAGCATATAAAAAGATGTGCAGCATTATTAGTCAGGATAAGGCAAACTAAACCCACAATGAGGTGCCGCTACACACACACTAGAATGGCTTAGACAGGCAATGCTGCGTGCTGGGGAGGATGTGAAGTCACTGCGACTCTCACACACTGCTGGTGGGAATGCAGCATGGATGGTACAGCCACTTTGGAAAATGGCTTGGCAGTTTTTTATAAAGTTAAGCATTCAGTTTACATTATGATTCAACAATCAACTCCTAGGCATTTATCCAAGAGAAATGAAAGCATATGTCCACAGAAAGCCTTGTACAGAAATGTTCATAGCAACTTTATTCATAATAGCACAAATCTGGAAACAATTGAACTGTCCATCACCAGGTAAATGGATAAACAAATTATGGTGGATTCATCCAGCAAAATTTCCACTATGCAATATAGAGGAAGGAACTATTTCTACAAACAACATGGATGAATATAAAAAATAGTTTCTTGGCCTGGTGCGGAGGCTAATACCTCTAATCCTAACACTCTCGGAGGCTGAGGCGGGTGGATCCCTTGAGCTCAGGAATTCGAGACCAGTCTGAACAAGAGTAAGACCCTGTCTCTACTAAAAATAGAAAAATTATCCAGGCATGGTGGTGCATGCTTGTAGTCCCAGCTACATGGGAGGTTGAAGCAAGAGAATCTATTGAACCCAGGAGTTTGAGGTTGCTATGAGCTATAATGCTACGGCACTCTACCCAGGGCAACAGAGTAAAACTCTGTTTAGAAAAAAGATTTTTTTTTTCTTAACAAAATAAGACAGACACAAAATGCATATATAATGCAAGATCCCACTTACATGGAAATAAAGAACAGGCAATAACTCATAGTGGCAGAAGGCAGATGGGTGGTTGCCTAGGGCTTTGGAATGGGACTGTAAAGAGCTTTTTGGGATGATGAAATATCTCAATGATGATGATGACTGCATGGATGTATACTTTTGTCTAAATTTGTAAGAATTTGTCTAAATTCTTTAGAATGTACACTTAAAATTGGTGTATTTTATTGTATGCGAATTTAAAGACATAGCAGGAATTATTAATACTATCTGTATATTTTTGTTAGTGAGCCCTTCTGTCTCAAAACCTTCTATAATCAGACTCTGTCAGGCCTTGATTCAGTAAGCAGGTGGGAATTCTGGCTTAGTCAATACAGAGAAACACCTTCTTCTCTGCTCCCCTTTCCCACTTTTCACTCATTCCCAAGGGCCTCCTCATCCTTCATCCTGACCTTTGAATCTTGGTTCATAGAATTTCTTGCCTTGGTTGTATAATTTATATTATTAAGTTTTATTGGGGTGATCCAGAGATCTCATCTTTCAGGATCTATGGACCCAGTTTGTATAATCAGCATTTCTTTGGGGGATATTGGTTAATTCATGTTCTTAAGCTACCTCTTTGATAAAGGCTACTTTGTATCAGGTTATTTTGAAAGACTTCCAGTACTCACCTATTCTTATTCTTGGTCTAGTTCCTAGGTTTCTTGGAACTATCTAGCCTATTGCAATTCTCTGTACTCATCATTCCTTCCTTACATTGACAGAAATACATTAGTATACTTTATAGACAGATATATCTGTCTAGAGGAAACAGAACACCCAAGAGATGCTAACAGTTATACATGCTACTGCAGAAAAACGAAGAGAATACTTTTCTGTATTAGCACCCTAACTGTGGGGTGCCAAAAATTGGGTCTACCACTTGAGTAAGTGGCTGAGTTAAATATTTTGACTTGAATTTTATAACTTGTCACAGTGATCCCATTGGCAGAAGAGTGGTGGGTTGCCAGAAAGGCAATTAATTATCTTCTGTCGTCCTGTGTATTAAATTTTGTTCCCTCTCCCTAAAGAGAGGTGATGCTGTGGCGTACAACTACTGTGCTCTTGCTGAGCTCTCCACACCAATTAGAAGGGTTCTGTGTTATGACATTCTTTGATAAGATGTTATGACACTCTTTGATAGAAAGCCGTTGTCCCATTGAAGCAGAAACTTCATTACTAAGAATCAAGGGTATGCTCTAGACACCCCGAATGGGAGGGGATGTGCTATGCTCAAAGGATCAAAGTGCCTCCCACATAGGTCTTTCCATGCAATCCAGCTAGTTCCCTGTACTGGTCTCCTACCCTACTCTGGTTTATTACTCTGTATATTTTAATTAGTGAGCCTTCATGTCTCAAACAGTTGGAGGGAGGCCTGTAATATAGCATTTCTTAACTCACTATTTGGAGCTCTTATGTTTATTTAAAACTCTGAAAGTCTTCTTTTGTGAAAGGCAAAATTTTTCCCTTAGCATATCAGTGGGCAAAGGGGATGGGATTACTTCGTGATTAGAGTTGTGCTTTTCATTGGGAAAGGGTGAGAGTCACTGCTGTGTCACTTTTTGAAATCATGAAATTTAACATCACCTCCAACTCTAATACTTGCCTGTGGTCTTACATCAAATTTATCTGTCTGGGCAGTGGGAAGCCTGATCTTAGAGATGTGAGACCAAGCTGATAATTATTTGGTATCTGAGATTCTTAGATAAAGTGACATTCCTATTATCAGGGTTAGGAATCGCAAAGATAATTCATTTCATCATTGTCTCAGTCTCATTTCTTCCTAACTTTCTCTTTTGGCTTTATAGGGAGACAATCCAAATAAGAAATAATAGATAAACAAAGCAACATCAAACTGAAGATTCAAAACTTAGTATTTCTTCTTTTTCTTAGGACTTTTCTGATCAAGGTGTCTAAAACTGAGTATATAGAAGCTCCCCTTAAGTAAGTGTAAAGTTTTATGGGCATCGTACAATTTTCAACCACCTAATGTCCTGAATAGCTGGAAAATTTCTGACTTGATATATCTATTTTCATCATATTAGATGGTTTTAATCCAAACTGATTCTGGTTAGACCCATGGTGAAGAATTATGTTGAATTAGGTGATAGTTTTCAAAAGCAGGTAAAAATGTTTGTTAGTGGTGGTATCTAGTTGCTCATTTTCATCTTGGAAAGTTTTCAGTTTTTGTTAGGAAAGGAATTGTTTCTGATGTGTTTATCTGGGGTCCTTCCTGACTCATATTCTGGCTAGGACTACCTTTGTTCACCAATACATGGCAGTCATGACTATGCTGCTGGTTTTTTTCAGTTGTTGCTTGGCCTGAGGTTTTATATGTAGAACTGTATCAGAAAGTGATGAGGCAATGAAGTAGATCTCTCATAAAAAGAACTATATTCTGGGTCAATAAGCTTAGATTCTGGTCCAAACTCTGTTATTTACTATCCATGTAATCTTGGGTAGATCACTTAGTCTGTGTCTTTGTTTCATCTTTTAAATTCAGGTGGTGACATCAACTTTAAATGGATAATAGTATATGTAAGTAAACCCAGAGCCAGGCATAGCCAGATATTGAATAAAGGTTTGTTTTTATTTTTTAGAATATAAAAGTATAAGTTTATTTTATATTAGAGAAAGGGAAGAGATGAGAAAGAGAGCGAGAAGAGAACAGAGAGCAGTGAGTGGGAGAGGGGAAGGTGGGGCAGGGGAGAGAAAAAGAGTGAGAGACTGGCCTGGCATCCCAAAGAAAGAAAAGAAGAATGCCAGTATGAATAAACGTTTGTTAATGCTCATCTAAAAATAATGTTCTACAATAGGTATGAGGATTAAAAATATGCTTGGATTTCTCAAAATCAGCAAGTTGAAGATTATTGAGATGAACATAAGGGCAACAAATTCCATAGTGTGTATTTGTTTTTAATCTTTAGATAATAGAGTTAAGGTAGAGACCAAGGAGAGTATACAAAAATGAATCCTATTCATGTCTTCTGGGAGCTTAGTCTTAGGGCCACCATCAACGTAATAAGAAGACTGATACTAATGCCTTGCTTTTATGCTATATGAGCTTCTCATCTTTAGTACAGAACTGTTAATTTATTTGAAAATGTTTTTATATTTATAATGGATTAAAAATATAGTTTTATAGAACTTTCTGCTTAGATTTAGAGTTAGTTTGTTTTTACTTCAATCTAGAATCATTTATGTCATGTTTCCAGGTACCTTCCTTTAACCTTTCCCATAATCATCACCTACTCTTTTTTTTTTTTTTTATTTACTAAATCATAGCTGTGTACATTAACGCGATCATGGGGCACCATACACTGGTTTTATAGACCGTTTGACACATTTTCATCACACTGATTAGCATAGCCTTCCTGGCATTTTCTTACTTATTGTGTTAAGACATTTACATTCAACATTTACTAAGTTTCACATATACCCTTGTAAGATGCACCGCAGGTGTAATCCCATCAATTACCCTCCCTCCGCCCACCTCCCACCTTCCTTCACTCCCTTTCCCCCTTCCCCCTATTCTTGGGTTATAATTGGGTTATAGCTTTCATATGAAAGCCATAAATTAGTTTCATAGTAGGGCTGAGTACATTGGATACTTTTTCTTCCATTCTTGAGATACTTTACTAAGAAGAATATGTTCCACTCAATCCTACAACTCCTCTA
>CAUYPK010024791.1:0-21671 GCA_963574355.1 Loris lydekkerianus
GAACTGGAAGACAACGGCATTTCGGATGACGGTGTCCTGCGCCTGGTGCAGATGCTGCAGGAGAACTATTACCTCCCGGAGATGGTACTGTGGCCCCCCCCCCCCCCCCCGGCTCCCTGCACCACAGCTGGGGGCTCCAAGCCCATTCCAGACGAGCCAAAGGCCCACCCAGCCCCAGGCCACCTCCACTGCCTCCTAGACACAACTTCTCAGAGGAGGGCCACACATGAGAGGCTGGCCAGGGGGGCCGTGTTCTCTGCAGCTGTAGGAGACCCGAAGAAACCATTTCCATTTGGACTTTATGAGCCTGTTAATCAAGTTTACCTTTGCATAGTTGCCTTAAAGTGACCTTTCTTAAAAGAAAATAAAGGCATGAGATAATTTCTAAAATACAAAGTGCCTGGAGATGGCTGGAGGTAATGGTTCTACAACAATATACATACACTTAATACCATTGAACTTTATACTTGAAAATAGCTAAGACATTGGGAGGCTGCGGCAAGTGCATTGCCTGAGCTCAGGAGTTCAAGACCAGCCTGAGCAAGACCTAGACCCTGTCTCTAAAAAATAGCCAGGTGTTGGGGCAGGCACCTATAGTCCCAGTTATTCTGGAGGCTGAGGCAAGAGGATCGATTGAACCCAAGAGTTTGAGGTTGCTGTGAGCTATGAGGCCACGGCACTCTACCTAGGGTGACACAGTGAAACTCTGTCTGTCTAAAAAATAGAAAAAAAAAAAAAAAAGGAAAAAGAAAATAGCCAAGATAGTAAATTGTATGTTATGTATATTTTACCACCGTAAAACGAAGTTGAAAGGAAAAGGAGGGAAAAAAACAATGAAAACAATAATGGCTGGTTTATAATAAAGTCTCTCCCACTAGCTGAAAGGACGAGTCATACTTCCTGAATCAATGAGCGGAATTTACAACAATTATTTTCTCTAAGTTCAGTTTTTCAATTGTTTCATTGCCAAACTCTCCAAATGAAGCTGTCTTGAGTTTCAAAACAAACAAAACTACGTGTTTGTCTGAAGGGCTGAACTGGAGAAGTAACTTCAGGAAACTGAGACCAGCCAGAGACATTAGAAAAGCTGCGTCTGGGCCGTGCACAGTTGCTCACGCCTGTAATCCTAGGACTCTGGGAGGCCCAGGCGGGTGGATTGCTGGAGCTCATGAGCTCGAGACCAGTCTGAGCAAGAGTGAGACCCCATCTCTACTAAAAATAGAAAAAAACTAGCCAGGCGTGGTCCCACATACCTGTAGTCCCAGTTACTCTGGAGGCTGAGACAGGATTGCTTGAGCCCAGGTGCTGTGAGTGATGACTCCAGGGTACTGTATGGAGGGTGATGGAGTGAGACTCTGACTTAAATAAATAAATAAAGGGACCAGGTTTCCTGACTCCCTTGTCTCTGCGCTTTGCACGACCTGAATCCTTCCAACCCTTTGCCACAGTGCCTCTCCCCACCCAGCCCTCCTCCCTTAGTGCAGGACCATTTGTTACTGAAGTCCCTTTGGTGGGCTTTTTACATGCAAAAGCGTTTTCTTGCTTTTTAGAACATTTCCAACAATAGCCTTGGCTTGGAGGGGGCCAGAATCATCTCCGAGTTCCTCCAGAGAGATGCCTCTTCCATCTGGAACCTTGAGCTTTCAGGTGAGCCCATGGATGGGGACAGTGAGGACACCGGAACCGAAAGGGGAGAAGAGGGGAACACTAGAGAGGGGCCAGGCCTAGGTGAACCAGACCAGGTCCCTGCTACACCCTCCCAGTTGTCCTCCTTCCCCTCCCTGGCCACACTGTCTTCCTGCTTCCCACAGCAAGCCACTTCTGATCCGTTTTGCAGCGTCTTCCCTCCCCTGGAAAGTCTCTGCCCTCAGATTTCTGTGTGGGCCTCAGGGCATCTTCCTCTCTCCCTTCATTCATGCTCTGCTCAAACGCTGTCTTCTGTCCCTGAACACCCTATGGAAAACCCTGTCACTCTCTCCTGCCTCCTCACTTGGCTTTTCTTAACACCAGGTATCACCACCTGATCGATCCCCTGTAGGAGGTCTCAATCTGTCTTTAGCAGGAAAAAAAGTCACTTGAGAATTCTAGTACCCACAGACCCACCCTCACTCGAGGTTGTAGTTTGAATTTATTCTGACTGCAGGGTCCTAGGACCCCCCCAAAACCAAGGAATTAACATGAAAAGCTGTCTTCTACTGATCAGAATGGGACCCTTTTGGAAGAGTAAACCCTCAACCAGGGCTGCTTGGGAGTCCCTGAGATGAAGCCGCCCCACTCAGGATGGATTCAAAGTCCCAGACTGTGAGACAAATAAGGCAGCAAAACACCACGAGAGTTGTCAAACTCAGAAAGTGGTAGGATTATGTAATTTATCACCCGAAGGAAATAGGGATGCTATTATTAATAATTAACTGGAATTGCAAGCAAACTGAGATATTTTGCACCCAACCATAAAGTACATTCAGTACTTAATAAAAACATAAAGGAACAAATAACTTTTTTTTAAAACTATAATTTCTAGAAATGAAAAACATAAAAGTCATTGAAATTAAAGGCTCAATGGATAAATTCAACAGCACATTAGACAGAGGTGAATAGAATTAGTGAAAAGTGTATTTTATCTGTCTTCGCAGCATAGAAAGATAAAGATATAGTGAATATAGAGACAAAAGAATATGAAAAATGAATAGACTCAATATCATAGCTAATAGGAGTTCTAGAAGAAGAAAATAAATAAGCAGTGATATTTGAACAAATTATAGCAGATATGTTTCCTGAATTGATGAATTCTCAGATATAAGAATCCTAGTAAGTTCTAAGTAAGGTGAGTAAGAAGAATATACACTTGAATATATCACTGAAAAATATAGAGAGATCTTTAAAGTATTTGGGGGGGGGAAATACAGAAATAGAGTTTGTATATTTTTAATATAAATATTATTACCTGTCAAGTATTATTCTCCAATTTCCCTTGTTGCTGTCTAAAAGTATCTTGGATTTCCTTCTGTGACAGAAAAAGCAGATTTATCTAATTGTCTTGAACCACTAGGTAGTATTCTGTGTTACAGTGCAGTTTAATGTCCCTCTATTTGAGAGAGGAGGAATTAAAATAATTTCCAATTTATTTATCTTTCAATTAATGTTTTAAAGAACTTTCTTGTACATGCATCTTTGAGCAACATGATCTTGTACTTATAGCTAGGCACCAAGGAGCAGAATTACTGAATGTGAATATTTATCCATTTTTATGAACTTAAAAATGGATGCTGGGTGCCATGCTCAGTGGTTAGCACTCTGGTCCCCACCTTGCCAGGGGTAGCACGTTTGAACCTCACTGGGGCCTGATGAACAAAAAACAAACAAAAAAACAAATAAAAACCCAAACAAACAATAAAAAAAGAGAAGAAAAATTAAAAGTTGATTTCCAGGCTGGATGTAATCCTAGTATTCTGGGAGGTGGAAGCAGGCAGATTGTTTGAGCTCAGGAGTTAGAGACCAGCTTAAGCAAGAACAAGACTCTGTCTCTACTAAAAACAACAACAACGAAAAAAAAAAATAGAAAAACTAATTGGGCATTGTGATAGGCTCCTATAGTCCCAGCTGGGAGGGGAGAGGCTGGGAGGCTGAGGAAGGAGGATTGCTCATACCCCAGAGTTTCAGGTTGCTGTGAGCTATGACACCATAGCACTTTACCCAGGGCTACAGAATGAGACTCTATCGAAAAAATAAATAAACAACCAAATAAAAATAAAAATTAGTTTCCAAATTTCCCTTTAAGAAAACTATACCAGGTTACAGTTCTACCAACAGAATGTGTTTCCCTGTACCATCCTCAGAAGGGTTATTGGCAGAATGTTTGTGAATCAGAAGGGTTTAAGTGTGTGAGTGTTGAAACCACAATGCTTGAATTCGAATGTCAGCTTTGACACTCTGCACTACAGTGGCTATATAAGTAGCCACTGATATAATAATTGGAATAACTAATCACATAATTTTATGCATTGGCTAGCTTATTATCTCATTTGATTGTACTGATAGCAGACATGGCCAAACAAGTATTTCTGTTTCAGTGAATGTGTTCATTTTCTCATTCATTCACTCAGTAAGCATTTAATAAGTACCTGTTATGTGCCAAGCACTGTTTAGGTGCTAGAGATAGAAAGATTATTAAGGGTTCTACTAAAAATAGAAAAATTAGGCAGGCATTGTGGTGGGTGCCTGTAGTCTCAGCAATTTGGGAGGCTGAGGCAAGCATATCACTTGAGCCCAAGAGTTTGAAGTTGCTGTGAGCTGTGATGCCACAACACTACCCAGGGCACAGAGTGAGACTGTGTTTCAAAAAAAAAAAGATATTATTCTTCTTGATGAATAAGTTTTATGACATTTTGCATTCACAGCAAGTGTCTCACTCCTTACCCGGTTCCCAGCCCTGCTTCTTGAACCTGGATTAACATATTTATAAGGTGACAGACTTTAGGGATGAGGCTAGGGATTGATGTTGCCAACACATGCACAGGGTGTGATGTATCAGCTCCTGGGACTGCAAGGCAGAGAGAGGAGAGAACATTCAGGAAGGCGGTAAATAGTTGACTTGTTTTATTGTGTTTTCGTATGTCCACACAACATTTGCTTTAAGTACTTGCTACCTTTTCTAGGTCTGATTGTTCCAGAGGGAAGAGAACTGGCAGGGCTGGGGTGTGGGAGGGTAAGGAGAGCCGTGGTCTACAGCACATTGCTGACACACCACCCTCACGACAGGGAATAACCTCAAGGAAGAATCCGCAGAGCTGCTCTGCCAAGCCCTGTCGGTAAGCTCCCGGAAGCCCAGCCGAGCCCTGGGGGACATTCCCTGAGAGATCCAGGCAAGCTAGGAGCTGCTATGGGCACATGGAAGTGAGGCCACCTGCATGGTTTAGAGAGCTGGGGAGTGCTTAGCCAACCCGAGCAAAGGTGCAGTAAGTGGTCGGGCTATTTGGATGGCACTAAGTTCTCCCAGCAGCCATTAAACAAAAATGACTAAGAAATTGTCTTCATCTAATTTGGGGTACATAGGAGTTTCCTGTTATTACTACCCTGAGATAAGGGAGATATTGGCAATCAAAAGACAAAAACAATCTCTCTTTCTACTGTTTTTCTAGACCAATTACCGAATTAAGAAGCTGAATCTCAGTCACAACCAATTCTCTGATGTAGGAGGAGAACACCTGGGGCAGATGCTGGGTAGGTCTCTGTGGAGGGGTGGGGCTGCAGGAGGAGCACCTGTCAGCTGAACCACCTGGATGTGGAAAGTAAAACTTTACAGTGATTGAAAGAACATACAGAGAAATAACTTCCTGACCTCAGGGAGGCGAAGGATTATTAACTATGGCACAGAATGCATGAAAGTAACACAAACAGTTCCTAATATTTGACAACCTTACATTTGAAGCATGCATATTGTAGACTCACAAACACGAACAAACTTAAAAGACAAGCAATGGACAGGGAGAGATGTTTGTAGCATTTGTATAAAAATTAGTGTTCAGAATATTGGTAAGAGATCTATAATGCCCCAATAGAACGAGATAGCGAAAGAAGAAAGGCTTACTTTACTAATTAGACAGATGAAAAATAAAAGATCAGGAACATTTCTCTTGTCACTACCACAGCTGTAGAAGTTTGAAGTCAGAGTATCAAAGGCTGGGGACAATAGGGAAAAATAAGAATATTCATAAGCCATTAGGCAAAGGCATTTTGGGCAACAACTTAACGGTACCTAGGAAAATTGAAAACGTGTATATTGCCAGGTGCGTTGGCTCACGTCTGTCTATAATCCTAACACTCTGGAAGGTCCAGGCGGGTGGATTGCTGGAGCTTAGGAGTTAGAGACCAGCCTGAGCAAAAGCAAGACCCCGTGTCTAAAAATAGCTGGGCGTTGTGGCGGGCGCCTGTAGTCCCAGCTACTTTAGAGGCGGAGGCAAGAGAATTGCTTAAGCCCAAGCGTTTGAGGTTGCTATGAGCTATGATGCCATGGCACTCTACCCAGGGCGACAGAGTGAGACTTAGAAAGAAAGAAAGAAAGAAAGAAAGAAAGAAAGAAAGAAAGAAAGAAAGAAAGAAAGAAAATGTGTATATTCTTTGATGCAACAATTTTCTCCCAATAAAGGGATTAGCTCAGAGAGATGTATGAGGAGGTTATTGGAGTGTTGTTCTAAAAGAGAAAAAAAAAAGATGCTCAGCCCTGGGCAAATAAGTAGAAAAAGGAAGCCGCTCTTAGCTGGTGGGGAAGGGGTGCTCACTGAGGCAGCTGGCAAGAGAAAGCCCCACAGGGAAGTGGGTTTTTGCAGATATCTGGATAATAAAGAAGAAGGAAACATGCTAAATTCTGGAGTTGCAGCATTCTGGGCAGAGAGAACAGAACTAACATGTTTGAGGAACATGGCTGGGGTAGGGGGACAGGTTGGCTGGAGCAGAGAGGACAAGGGAGGAGGGTAGAGGCAGCCCACAGCAGATCACATCAGGCCTTGTCAGCCAGCACATGGATGAAGTCTGGATTTTACTCCACGTGTGACAGATGCGTTCCCGGAAGATGTTAAATGGAGAAGGAGTGTAATTTGAGCTATAGTTTTAGAATAACTACTCCATCTGCTGTATGAAGGTTGCAGCAGAGAGCAGCAAGAATGGAAGAAAGGAGACTGATTTGGGGACTGCTGTGGTGGCCCAGGCAAGACAGGTTAATTGCTTGAGCTCAGGCAAGAGGGGTGAAGAGTGGATGGATTCAGAATAAATCTGGGGGGTAAAGCCAAAAGGACTTGCTGATGTGAAGAATGGGAGAGGGGAGAAATAAAGGTGGATGGGCCGTTTTGCTTGGCTATTGGCTGGCTGATGGTGTTACTGACTTAGGTGGGGGGACTTGGGGAGTAGCAGCCAAGGAGGGGCAGGAGTTAGGAGTCCAGTTTCCATCTGTGCCATGTGATGTTGGCAATGGCCATTCAGCACCAGTGTGGAGATGTCAGGTAGGCAGTTTGCTACGTGAGTTCAGAGCTTGGTGAAGAAGTCAGGGCTGCAGATAAACACTGGGAGTCATGGGCTTAGAGATGTAGTAAAAACCAGGAGACGAGATGAGATCGTTTAGGGTTTGCCAAAGAGGAGTTGTCTGAGAAAGAGTGGTCAGTCAAATAGAAGGGAAACCAGGAAAGTGAGGTGTCACCGAGCTGAAAAGGGAGTAGTTCAAGGTGGACATAGACAGCTGAGTCAAATGCTGCTAAGAGGTCAAGAAAGATGAGGATTGAAAAGTGGCCACAGGACTCGGCAGCATGAGATAGTTGGTGGCCTGGACGGGTGCTGTTTTGGTGAAATAGGTATGACAACCCAACTAGAGCAGGCTGAGTTGAAAATAGGGTGCAAAGTGGAAAGGGCCCTGTAGGGAAGGCCAGTGGTTCTGCTGGGAAGGCAGGGACAGAAAGACCGGGAAGAAACCAAAGGGAGGCAGGGAGCCCAGGGAGGGTTTTTAAGGATGGAAAATGCTGAGAGGAACAAAGAGGAAGAAACTGATGCTAAAGACGAAGGAGGAGATAATTACAGGAGCCAAGTCCTTGAGAAGGCTGAGGCAACGACATCCCGAGTAAAAGTAGGGGCTTCACCTTCGAGAGCACTAGGGATGGTTCACTTGTGGATAGACGGACAGGCCAGCGTGGCCACAGTGCAGCTGTGTGGCTGCATTTCATGGGCGAGTGTGAAGCCTCTTCGGTCTCACTGCCGCTGTGTCCTCAAGGCCATGTGAAGCAAGACCTTCAGCTGAGAAGGTGGCACAGCCCCAAGGGCTGGTAAGTGGGAAAAGGGTATAAAACAGCGAGTGGGAGAGGAGGAAGTGTTGGGCAGCTTGAGACTGAAAACTGAGGTCAAAAATTGAACGTGAGACAGATTGTGCTGTCTTCCAGGATGGTCGTCAGCGCACTGTAAATGCGGATAATAAAATATTATTTTTAAAGCTACCAAATATTGAGTCATTAGTAGAAGACAGACACTGTGCTGGACATTTTACATCAATCTTCACGAAAACCCTATATAGGTTACTATCTCCATTTTACAGATGAAGAAAACAGAAATAAAAGAAAGATAAGTGAGCTGCCTGAGGTCACGCAGCCAGTAAGTGGTGACAGCAGAGTTAGATTTAAATTGTGTGGCTATGTAAGAGATGGACGTGCAAGGTGTTACTTAAATGAGGGAAGTGGCAGGGAAGAGGGAGTAAAGGTCAGGAGAGCAAGGGAGTGGGGAGGGAAAGAAGGCAGCAGAAAGTGGTGTTTCCAAAATTACATATGACGATGTGCGCTTTACTAGGAATCCTGGGGGTTGGCCCAGAGAAGCTTGATCAGTGCACTGTCCACAAGGAATAAGATTAAATATTTTTCTTATGGCCCCAGGAAGCAATTTCTGCCATTCGGTGGTGTCTCAGAAGGACGTCAGCCTCACCTTTTGATGGTGTCCTCAGTATAAAAGCCCTCCCCAAATAAAAATAGCAATAATAATGTGCCGAAGTAGGATATTTTCACGACCTTTCGGAACATGGAAGCAAAACCATGTTTAAGTCAAAAAAGGGTGACTTTTATGCAAACCCATCTTCTCAGCAAGCCTGAGCCTCCCGACTTCCAGCTGAGTGCGTCTCCGAGGCTCTCCTGGAGAGGAAATTCTGAAGTCACCACCGTTCCTGTGGTGCTCCATGAAAAGGATATCCCATCACTTGATACACCACGTTCATCCCAGCCTTCCAATTAAATGCAACCCCTGAAGATGTTTTCTGGACAGCGAGTCTATTTCAATACACACTATTCCACCAGATAGAAATACCCGCAGACACCTCCCTCTTCCTATACTCAGTACTGTATCCTTAGGTAGCATCTCAGAGGTGTGTGAAAGGGGAGACACTTTTTAAAAACTGGAAACTGTGATCAGATAATATTTGCAGAGTAGGTTATACCAATTTACTTGGCACCTGCAATATATGAGCAGGATTATTTCACTACATCTTTTCCAGAATTGAGAATCATCTTACAGTTTAAATGAATAACCGAAAGAAAGTATTTTCTGAGTGTTTTCCTTTGCATGGCCATGGAGCGATCATTATCCCCAATGTCATGGATGACTGTTAATGCTGAGAATGGATTTTTGGGGATGTGGGTGATGCTAAGCTGACTTCCTCCCTCTCCCAGCCATCAACGTAGGGCTCACATCGCTGGATCTGAGCTGGAATCACTTCCACATACGGGCAGCTATGGCCCTGTGCAATGGTCTCCGGGTAAGGTGCTCTGTGGGGTGGTGTGTTGAGCTGGGGTGAGGGCAGCCAGGGCCTCCCATCCTGCCGTCACGAACCCCTTCCTCATGGGCCCCATGGCTGAGGGCATACTGACCTCTCATCAGGTCCTCTCAAGGAGTTGGTCTCCCTCCCACAATTTCTGGATGCATGTTATTCTTTAGCATAAATCCTACCGAATGAGGCCTGGATGGCATCTCCAGGGACACTTCCAGAGGGCAGTTTAATAGGGCACAGGGAATGACCAGAACCCAAAATGATTGAGTCATACGAGTATCTGAGACTCTGAGCCAGGCTGGGAGGGGTCTGGGACCACCCAGCAGACCTGTCTCTCCTGGGCACCACCGAGTGCCCAGGCTGGGTGCCAGAAGAAGTAGGAATCAGGGCCCATTTGGCTGAATGAGTCACATGCAGCCTTGATGTTGGGTGCTGTTCTCCCCTCTCCTGGAGGCTAACTTGACCCTGAAGAAGCTGGATCTCTCCATGAATGGCTTTGGGAACGAAGGGGCCCTGGCCCTGGGGGACGTCCTCAGACTCAACAGCTCCCTGGTCTACCTAGATGTTGGCAACAATGGCATCGGCAATGATGGAGCCTCCAAAATCAGCAGAGGACTGGAATCCAATGAAACCCTCAAAGTCCTGAAGGTAGTCTTTACCTAAGCTGGAAAGGGGCCACCTTGTGTATGTGTGTGTGTATGTATGTGGGTGTGTGACAGGGTGGGGGCCACAGGGTGACGGGCTGCATGTTCCTAGAGACCATTGTTGGGGACATCTGTCTCGTATGTCATATACGCATGGATTCTTGACCTCTCTGCTGTAAACTCAGTGGTGCCCTGGGCTCTCCCTGTGCACCGCAGGTGTTTCCTAACTGGTCTTCTTCCTCCCATGGGGTCTCCTCCAGGCTGCTCTCCACAGTGCAGCCAGAGTGTGCTTTCTGAGTGCAGACCTGACTTCTGCTACCTCCCCTGGCCCCCAGTCTCCTCTCCGCTCAGTCCCAGTGGCTCCCTGCTGCCCAAGTCCAGGTCCTCAATCCCCACTGCCCTCCGGCCCCAGTCTCCCCAGTGCTCTTCCTGCTCTCCACCCAAGGCTACATGGGCTGCCTCTACTCCTTTCCTCCTTTCATGAATCCCTGCTCTAGCTCAAGCTGCAGGTCCTCAGAGAACCCTGCCGAACCTTCGGTCCAGAATATCTGCTCCCAGAACCCTGCTCACTCCTTCCCACCGAAGCCACTGCACTTCTGATCACACTCCCCCTTGAGTGACTCCCTGATGGCTGTCACCCCCACTAATGTCAAAGCTTCATGAGAAGAAAGACTTTGTTTGGCTTTGCCAGTTATTACACCTCTCACATCTAGTGCAGTGCTGGGCACATGGCAGATGCCCCGGAAATATTTATTCAATACATGAATGAATGAGTACACCTTTTATTTTTAATTAATCTGCTTATAGATGCTAACTTATAATGCAGATGCTACTAGGCAGCTAGAAACAGAGGAAAGATGAGGAGTTCTGTTAATCCTTC
This sequence comes from Loris lydekkerianus, assembly GCA_963574355.1. Taxonomy (NCBI): domain Eukaryota; kingdom Metazoa; phylum Chordata; class Mammalia; order Primates; family Lorisidae; genus Loris; species Loris lydekkerianus. The sequence continues at coordinate 10,811 of CAUYPK010024791.1, forward strand.
CCCATTCTGGGGATCCTGCCATGAGCCAGGTCCCTCGTCGGATGGTTTGCCCCATTACTCATGGCCCAGCTGACAAAGTGGGCTCTGTTGGCTCCACTTGTCAGATGAGGAAACTGAGGCTTTATAACTCAGCCCACACAAATAGCAAGAGGCACAGGGAAGCCAGCTCTGTCTGGCTTTCCATGGCAACACCACCTCCCTCACAGCATGAGAGTGGTTGTGGGGACTGCAGATGTGGGGCTTCTGCTGAGAGAAGAATGGGAGGGAGAAAGCAGCGAGGATGAGCCTGCCCCCCAAGAGGAGATGAAGGGGAGGAGAGGAAACCAGATCCTGGCTGGCAGAAAAAACATGGTGACCACAGACAAGACCAGACCAGACCAGACTGGCCATCTGGTAACCAGGAGAGCTAGATGTCCTGGCTGGGGTGGAGAAGAGAGATGCCTCAGGCCAGGGATGATTCAGCCCCAGTGACTAAGGAAGCCAAGGACAATTCTGAGGAGCTGAATTTTTAAAGACTAAGAAATTGCCAGCCAGGCAAATGGGAGCACTTTGGGCGACCAAGGCAGGAGGTTTTTTTGAGGTCAGGCGTTCAAGACCAGCCAGAACAAGAGCAAAACCCAGTCTCTACACAAAATAGAAAAAAAATGAGCAGGGTGTCATGGTGTCAGGGTGTCATGGTGGGCACCTATAGTCCCAACTACTCAGGAGGCTGAGGCAGGAGGAGCCCTTGTAGTGAGCTATGATGATGCCACTGCACTCTAGCCTCTTGCCCAGATGATACAGCGAGATCCTATCACCAAAAAAATATAAAATAAAAGGCTCATAGTTCAGTGGTTAGGGCACTGGCTGCATACACCCAGGCTGGTGGGTTCAAACTCAGCCCGGGCCCGCCAAACAACAATGACAACTGCAACAAAAAAATAGCTGGGTATTGTGGTGGGTGCCTATAGTCCCAGCTACTTGGGAGGCTGAGGCAAAAAATTGCTTAAGCCCAAGAGTTTGAGGTTGCTGTGAGCTGTGCTGTGATGACATGGCACTCTACTGAGGACAACATAGTGAGACTGTCTCAAAAAAAAAAAAGGGGGGGGGGAGAAAGATTGGAAACCCCAAAGAGATTTTTTTTGTCCAGAAAGTTTGGGCCCAAAACATGGGTCACATTATACACAGGAGCATGTTGTACACGGCAAAATATGGTATCTGTTCTCTGCATCCTACCCCAGAAGCCCTTTCCTTAATCTTGGAAAAATAAGGAATTCCTCTTGGGAAGTGAATCCAGAAAAGGATTCTAGATGCTAAGCTCCATGAGGGCAGGGCCCAAGTCTGCACTTTTTTCACTTGAGTACATCAGAACCTAGAGAACCGCTAACACATATTAGGCACCCAGTGAAACTGTTGTCCCCCTCTCATTGTGAAGCCACGCAGCTGAAAGCCTGCAGTAATAATAACGAATGTTCATTACTACTTGCTACATACCTGGCCATCTTTTTTTTTTTTTTTTTAAGATAGCGTCTCACTCTAACACCCAGGCGAGCGTGCAGTGCCATCAGCTCAGCTCACAGCAACTTCATACTCCTGGACTCAAGTGATTCTCCTGCCTCAGCCTCCCAAGTAGCTGGGACTACAGGTGCTCATGACCACACTGGGCTAATTTTTCAGTTTTTCATAGAGATGGGTCTCACCATGTTGCTCAAGCTGGTCTTGAACTCCTGACCTCAGGCAGTCCTCTCACCCTGACCTCCCAGAGTGCTAGGATTACAGGTGTGATTACTCAGTCTCTTTTTAATCCTTTGCCTGACCTGGTATGTTGAGTCCTCAAGCAGCCATAGATGACAGGTACATGGTGGACAGGGAATCAATGCTAGTAAGCAGAGCCACTGGGTGTCCTGTTCCCTGCTCTAATCCTCTATCCATGCTTCAGTGGATGCCAACTCCATTAGGATAATGTCCTAATTCCTTAGCCACACCCACAAGGACCTCCAGGATACGGCCTATCCCAGCTCTGTGGCCTTAGTTCTCTCTGCTCTGCTCTGCTCTAGCTCATGAACATCATGTGCTTTTTTAGATCACTGCATCTTTGCACCGCCTAACCTTCTCCTCTTTGGTGAAGCTCAATCCTTCCTCTGGTCCCGCCTCCTCCTCCTTTAGACCTGACCAATCCTCATTAGTCCTGCAAGGCTTAGCTCCTGATCCCTCCCCTGTGCTGCATGCTCCTCCATCTCCTTCACTGCGTGTACCGCTGTCATTGAGGTCATCACATTTCTGATGCTGTTGGCTTGTTTGCCTATCTCTTGCAGCTACAGCATTAAGCTGCCTGAGGGCAGAAATCTTGTCATGTTTATGCATTCCTCAGTGCTTAGCCCAGTGGCTGGCACATGGTAGGCCTCTAATAAATATGCATTGGAGGAATAGACAGATGGATGGATATATGGACAGATGGATGGATAAACAGTAGGATAGACAGATGAAGGGATGGATGGATGGATGGATGAGCAGTGAGATGGAGGGGTGGATGGATGGAAGAATGACAGGTGGGAGGATGAGTGACAGGCAGATGGGAGGATGGGTGGGCAGTGAAATGGATGGATGAACCAATAAATGAATAGATGGAGGTAAAGTGAAATGGCACAGGTGGTTGAATGGGTGGGTGGATGGATGGATGGATGGAAAGATGATAGCTGGATAGAGGAATGACAGGTGGAAAGACAGCGTCTCACTCTAATACCCAGGCTAGAGAGCAATGCCATCAGCCCGGCTCACAGCAACTTCAAACTGTGGCTGGCTGGCTGAACGAGCAGTCAAATGGACAGGTGGGTGGATGGATGGACAGACAGATGGACACAGGGAGCAGTACTGACAGAAAAGTCTTGGAGGAAGACAGAGGTTGTGATTTAATGAGAAGTGGACACCACACTCTAAGCCAGCCTCCTCTATCTTGCCCTTCCCTCTATAGCTTTTCCTGAATCCTATTAGTATGGATGGGGCTCTTTTACTTATCCTGTCCATCAAGAGGAACCCCAAATCCAGGATGGAAGAGCTTGACATTTCCGTAAGTGATTAAATGGTAGTCAGTTGCACCTGGCGTGAGCCAGTGACCCTGTCCACTGTGTGTTGGTCAGGACCCACAGCTCTATCTTTCGCAAGCCTTCATACAAATGCTCCACAAAATGGGCACTTCTTTTGGTACAGCTCTGCCCCCTCCAGGGATCCTTTCGGTAGGAGTAACCACTCAGCCAATGACATTACAGCGTCAAACAATTCACCAGGTTCTAGAAATCCAGACCAGGAACTCTAAAAGTGTACATAGGGAAACACCAAAAAGAAAGGCAGGACGACTCCAAAACAGAATTTGTTTACCATCAGTTTTGCTTATGAATGGCCCTGGATCCCGGAATGGTTCCAGAATCACAGAGTCATTAGAATCTGGATATTACAACATAGATAAACTTGTGTTTTCTTTTCATGACTTGGCCTATTATACTCAGAGTAGTATTTGTGGGTAAAACATCTCTTGATGAAGGATCAAGAGGTCCAGGTGGACCTCTGGATCAAGGTGACTCCAGACTCCTGCCAGGCACTCTTGCCTGAATCACCATGAAGGTGGGAGGTGGTACTTATAATATCTTATGCTGTCTATCATTTCATACCCTTTTTTTCCCAATTTTATATATGCCAGCTCATTTGATCCTACTCTGTAGAAGGTAAGTAGAGAACTATTTTAGTTTCCGAGGGCCTCTGTAACAAAGTACCATAAACTGGTTGGCTTAAGCAACAGAGGTGTGTTGGCTCACAGTTGTGGGGGCTGGAAGTCCAAGATCAAAGTGTTAGGAGGGTTAGTTTCTTCTGAGGTCCATGAGGGAGAATTTGTTCCAGACTTCTCTCTTCGCTTCTGGTGGTTTCCTGGCAATCTTTGGTGCTCCTTTGGTTGTAGAAGCATCACTCTAACCTCTGCCTTCAGATTCACATGGCATTCTCCCTGTCTCTGTATCCAAACGTCCCCTTTTCCTAAGGACACAGTCATATTAGATTAGCACCCACTCTAATGACCCCATTTTAATTTGATCATTTGCAAAGACCCTATTTTCAAATAAATTCACATTCCCAGGTCCTGGAGGTTAGAACTTCAACATCTTTTGGGGCAAAGGGAAAATTCAACCCATAACAAGTACTTTTCCTCATTTTCCCATTTTACATATAAGGAAACTGAAACAGAGAGGTTAGGTCATTTGCCCAGGATCCACAGCAAGTGAGAAAAACACAGCAAGGAGTAAACCCAGGGCTTCTGCCTCCTACTCTAGCGTTCTATAAAGGTACGATGTTAAAGTCCTTCTACATTTTTAATGTCACACAAATATTATGTTTTGTAAGATGATTTTAATGCCTCACAATCAATCAGCGATGATATCTTGAATATTTAAACTCAAGCTCCCTGGATGTCAATAATTAGTAAAATCTGGATTTCTAGTTGCCACAGATTTTAAGACATTATTTTTAAAATAGCTGCTTTTCTTTTTGCTTTGTTCCTTCAGCCCTTCCTCCCTCCTCCAGCCCCTCTTGTACTGCTGCGACTTCCTGCCCAGGAGCCCTTTCCTCACCCTGCGGCTCTGACCCTTCACTCAGATGCTGCCCTGCTTCTGAGTCTCAGCCGCAGGTTCAGATTTTTTTTGGCATTTGTTTTTCCCTCCATAGTACAGATTAGAAGACACGGAGCGAGGCACTGCCTTGGTGTGTTTGAGGGAGCATCAGAATTGGTGCTGTTAGGCCCTGTTCAGTGACAACGTGGGCACTTAGCCAGCCTCCCAGAATGCGTCAGTCTGAGTTAGCCCTTTCCTTTCTTTGTCAGCTGTGCTGCTGTAACTCTAAACAGGGTTGGAATTCCTCCTTTGTAGATGCTTCTAGAGCTTTCTCTAGAATATCAACAAAGTCCTTTATCCTTCAGCGTGGGTTTAATTCTTTGAAAAGGCGAAAGGGGTAACTCAGAACCACACCTGAGGAGTGAAGCAGATGAATCCCCTGGTGGAGGCCAGGTTTGACCTAACACTATTTCTTAGAACACATTTTCTCCTATGTCTTCTAAACCAAGTTTGGGGAAGTTCTCAATTTGTTTCAAGTCACTTGTTAGAACAAGGAATCCTCTTCCAGGCACCTGCTCTGAAAAACACCACTCATGTAGACATAGACACTTGAGGATATTTGTCTAAGGACCAGTCTCACAACTCTGTAGTTGTATCTTTTCCAGGATATGCAGGCACTTACACGCCATCTGAGAACAGAGCTAAGGTGGCAGCAGGTGGCAAGCCACCAGCACTCAATGAAACATCTGATTGAAATTATGTAGGAAACTTACAAGTCAAATCACAAGCTCTCATATACCGTTACTATCCCAAGCTATGAGCAGCACTGCAGAGCAAACTGGAGAAGACAAAACTTCCCAGCTTTGGCTTGGGTGGGAAGGAGAGGACCCGCTGGCTGGGCAGGGAGATGGCACAACAGTGGTACCCTCATCATGATGGGTCCCCTCTCTCTCTGCCACAGAATGTGCTGGTGACCGAGCAGTTCATTAAAACATTGGATGGGGTGTATGCTCTTCACCCACAGCTGGATGTGGTCTACAAGGCGGTGCTTGGCCTCACCACCAAGAAAACCTTCTTATTGTGGACAAACCCCATGAAACTGATCCAGGTGAGCTCCAGTCTTCCTCTCAGCCCTCCAGGGAGCGCTGGAGAAGGCTGACCTTGGGGTCCAAATCAACTACCAGAGATTCCCTGGGCCCAAAGTATCTGAACAATCCTCTCTGCCAAGGAATGTCTTAATGCCTTGGCCTACAGACATGAAATATTCCCTGTAGAAACTAGCTTCCTCAGCAGTGCTCCCCGTTTCCCACAGAAAGGGGAAGAGCTGAGATCTGGCTGAGGTGAGAAGGGCTTGGCACAGCCTGGTCTCTCCCATCCAGGCTCCTCCACCTGCTAATGTTATGACCAAAAGCCAGTCACTGTGGCTGTCTGTGCCTCAGTCTCTCCATGCGTAGAATGGGTATAATGGTAGTGCCCGCCCTAGTAGGATTGCTTGGAAGATGAAATTAAGTAATATACATGCAGTGCTTAGAGAATGCTGGGTATGTAAAAGGCATCCAGTAAACACAGGTCTTCCTGACACCTGGTGAGGACGCCAAGATATCCCTGTGGTCAGGACGGCTATTTTGTGACCTCAGCTAAAAAGGGACCCTTAAGTCCTTTATTACTAGTGGTAATTTAGATGTGGCTCACCCTTTCTTATTTTTGGCAATCTCAGGAGGCAAATCTAATGGCAGAAGTATAAAATCGCTAATGTTAGACCTGAGAGAGCTATTACTGCTCTTCTAATGCCCTTTTTTCTTTTTTTTTTTTTTTTATTTTGAGACCGAGTCTCACTCTATCACCCTGGGTAGAGTTCTGTGACATCATCATAGATCACGGCAACCTCAAACTCCTGAGCTCAAGACATCCTCCCGCCTCTGCCTCTGCCTCCCAAGTAGCTGTGACTACAGGCATCTGCCATAATGCTCACCTAGATTTTATTTTTAGTAGAGACGGGGTTTCACTCTTGCTCAGACTGGTCTCCAACTCCTGAGCTCAAACAGTTCTCCTGCCTTCCATAGTGCTGGAATTATAGGCGGGAAGCACCACGCCCAGCCTGCTCTTTTAGTCCCATTGCCCAGAGCAGCGACCTGGACTCCTGCCCTTTGGTGAGAGAGCCTGCTGCTTGATGCAGACCAATTGCTGTCTGGGGAAGCAGGGATGGGGTGATCTGGGGTAAATGTGGTTCTGCACTATGTGTGCTCCAAGGCCTGTTTCCTTTCCCTGGCACATCTGCTCTGTGCTTCAGAGAGGGGAGTGATGGATTCAGGTGAGCCGCAGGGTCTAGGGGCAGGGATGTTACGAGAAGAGGATCCTGCCTGTAGTCCCAGTTACTTGGGAGGCTGAAGCAAGAGAATCACTTAAGCCCAGCAGTTTGAGGTTGCTGTGAGCTGTGATGCCACGGCACTCTACTGAAGGTGACATAGTGAGTCTCTGTCTCAAAAAAAGAAAGAAAGAAAGAAAGAAAGAAAGAAAGAAAGAAAGAAAGAAAGAAAGAAAGAAAGGAAAAAGAAAAGTCATGTGGTATGAAAAGTTCTAGAAGGCAAAAGGGCATTAAGTATTTTTATGAGTTATATGACTTCAGAGGAAGCCACTAAGTGCAAACCTGTTTTTCCAGAGCAGCAGGACACTCTGGTGAACAGGGCCAACTGGTCCAATGCAAGGAACCCTACCCTTTGCTTTAAAAATCTATAGAGAAAGAGTCTCGGTGTAGGCCTGCAGGAGACATGCAGTGTGAAACGTAGTCCTTCCCTTCAGGGGCAAACGGTCTGGCTAGAAATATGAGATAGATACAGGAGTGACTCACAAAAAGTGTCATGATAAATAAGTCATAAAAGCAGCAAGTCCCTGCAGGACTGGGGACACAGAAAATGATGACTGCTTGGCTGAGATATGTTGGGGAAGTTCCTTGAGGGGAGTGAAGGATTCAGGTGAGCCCCAGGGCCTGGGAAGAGGATCCTTAAGCTCAGAGGTGGATTGCACACAGCATGTTGAGGGATGTGAACAGACCGGTGGCTCCAACAGAAGAACATGTGGCTTCCGGCTCATGGAGAAGCCTAAAGTCCATGCTGGCGAGGGATGCTAGGGTGGATGTGGCAGTCCTCAGATTTTAGGCTCAGTCTGGGTGTGATTTCCCCAGGAGCAGGGAGCCGGCAAGAGCTGCTGAGCCTCAAATGTGAAGAGTTCAGCTGGACAGAGGGGTGATTTTTCTGGCAATGGGGAGTGAAGTGAACTGAAAGGGGGTAAAACAAGAGCCTGGGAATGGTGACTGACGCTTGTCATCCTAGCACTCTGGGAGGCCAAGGCAGGAGGAACACTTGAGCTCAGGAGTTTGAGACCAGCCTGAGCAAGGAGGAGACCCCATCTCTACCAAAAATAGAAAAACAAGCCAGGCCTTATGGTGGCACCTGTGGTCCCAGCTACTAGGGAGGTAGAGGCAAGAAGATTGCTCAAGCCTAGGAGTTTGAAGTTGCTGTAAACTATGACACCACAGCACTCTACCTAGAGTGAGAGAGTGAGACTCTGTCTAAAAAAAAAAAAAAAAAAAAGTGGGAAAATAAGTGAGCACTAGTGTTCTACATGTGGAATGATGGTGAGCTGGATGAGAAAGACAATGAAAGTGAAGGACAGGTGTAAGAGACTTGGTCAATGGTTGGGCATATATATAGTGATAAGAGAGATCCAAAGATAACCCCAAACTCAAGCCCAAGGGGCTAACAGAAAGGTGGTAGCAAGGGCAGAGGTGGGGGAGCGCAGGTGAGCAGGTGGCCGCCACCCAGCCTTGCTGCCTCTCCCCTGGTCCTGCGCATTTCACTTCTTTCCTAACTCCAGGCCTGTGCACACGCAAGTCCTTCTGCCTGACACATGCGTCTCCTTGCCCTGTGTGCACTTGTTCCTACTCATTCTCCAGGTCTCTATTCAAGGGTCACTTCCTTGGGGACCCTTCTCAGATTCCCTAGTTAAGATTAAATGCCCCTGCCACCTGCTCCTGTGTCTTTGGCTTTACCCTCCCACTGGGACACTGTGAACTCCTCCAGGGCAGGGCACCTGCCAAAGTGACAGGCCCCGGTTCTACTCAAGGTGCCTAGTCGTGACCACAGAATCTACGGACTATCAGTACAGCAAGACCTTGTCTGGGCTTTTGAGAGTGGGAGAGGAAGAGAAAAAAAAGGTAATTTTTAAAAAAGGACCCAAAGAATATTTTAATGACATTAAAAAGGTGTTCACAATGTGTTTGTACAGTGCATTTTCTAAAACAGCAGGTGTAGTAGAAAGATGATAGGGATTAGATAGATTAGACAGATGTTATATAGATAAGCATTAGATAGATTAGACAGATGTTAGGTAGAAAGCATCACATAGAGAGATGGATAGAAAAAAATCTTTTGAGCAGCGCCTGTGGCTCAAAGGAGTAGGGTACCAGCCCCATACACCAGAGGTGGTGGGTTCAAACCCAGCCCCAGCCAAAAACTGCAAAAAAAAAACAAGAATCTTTTTATTTTCTTCCTCTAATCTAAAATTGCTTTGCAGTATGAGTAGGTAATACAGTTGACCCTTGAAAAACACAGGCTTGAACTGTGCAGGTCTACTTACACAAGGATTTTTTCCAATTAACACAGCCTTCCACAGCCACAGGTTCCTCATATGCAACCAAATGTGGATGGAAAATGCAGAGTTCATGGACACAAAACCCATGGAGACAGAGGCAATACTGAATCCCCAGGACCCACCTTCTGTCCACGGGTTCGCATGGCTGATGGGAGAACTTAAGCAATCCAGAGTTTTGTATCCATAAGGGTCCTGGAAGCATTGCCCTGTGGATACTGCAGGATGACTGCATTTTTTTTTATTATTATTATTGTTGGGGATTCATTGAGGGTACAATAAGCCAGGTTATACTGATTGCATTTGTTAGGTAAAGTCCCTCTTGCAATCATGTCTTGCCCCCAGAAGGTGTGGCACACACCAAGGCCCCACCCTCTCCCTCCTTCCCTCTCTCTGCCTTTCCTTCCCCTCCATGACCTTAATTGTCGTTAATTGTCCTCATATCAAAATTGAGTACATAGGATTCATGCTTCTCCATTCTTGTGATGCTTTACTAAGAATAATGTCTTCCATTTCCATCCAGGTTAATGCGAAGGGTGTAAAGTCTCCATTTTTTTTAATAGCTGAATAGTATTCCATGGTATACATATTCCACAGCTTGTTAATCCATTCCTGGGTTGGTGGGCATTTAGGTTGTTTCCACATTTTGGTGATTGTAAATTGAGCTGTAATAAACAGTCTAGTACAAGTGTCCTTATAATAAAAGGATTTTTTTCCTTCTGGGTAATGCCCAGTAATGGGATTGCAGGATCAGATGAGAGGTCTAGCTTGAGTGCTTTGAGATTTCTCCATTCTTCCTTCCAAAAAGGTTGTACTAGTTTGCAGTCCCACCAGCAGTGTAAAAGTGTTCCCTTCTCTCCACATCCATGCCAGCATCTGCAGTCTTGAGATTTTGTGATGTGGGCCATTCTCACTGGGGTTAGATGGTATCTCAGGGTGGTTTTGATTTGCATTTCTCTAATATATAGGGATGATGAACATTTTTTCATATGTTTGTTAGCCATTCGTCTGTCTGTCTTTAGAGAAGGTTCTATTCATGTCCCTTGCCCATTGATATATGGGATTGTTGGCTTTTTTTCATGTGGATTAATTTGAGATCCTAGTTATCAAGCTTTTGTCTGGTTCAAAATATGCAAATATCCTTTCCCATTGTGTAGGTAGTATCTTTGGTTGTTGTCTCCTTAGCTGTACAGAAGCTTTTTAGTTTAATGAAGTCCCATTTGTTTATTTTTGTTGCTGTTGTTGCAATTGCCATGGCAGGCTTCTTCATGAAGTCTTTTCCCAGGCCCGTATCTTCCAGTGTTTTTCCTATGCTTTCTTTGAGGATTTTTATTGTTTCATGCCTTAAATTTAAGTCCTTTATTCATCTTGAATCAATTTTTGTGAGTGGGGAAAGGTGTGGGTCCAGTTTCAGTCTTTTACATGTGGATAGCCAGTTCTCCCAACACCATTTGTTGAATAGGGAGTCTTTCCCCCAAGGTATGTCCTTGTTTGGTTTATCAAAGATTAGGTGGTTGTAAGATGTTAGTTTCATTTCTTGGTTTTCTATTCGATTCCAAGTGTCTATGTCTCTATTTTTGTGCCGGTACCATGCTGTCTTGACCACTATGGCTTTGTAGTACAGACTAAAATCTGGTATGCTG